>JADHZA010000261.1:0-31256 GCA_018831705.1 Torrubiellomyces zombiae
TCACGGTAGATGGTTACCACGTGCAGTGCGTTGTGCTTGTGGATGATCCGCCCCTGGCGTGCAGGCTTACGTCCATTCTCAGTCCTGCTTATTGTCCCCTCCCATCCATACTCGAGCGGCAACGTCAGTGGTTCCAGCGCAAATTCGCAAACGACTTGAGTCAGACGTGGGCCTTGCCTTGGGAGGTCTCGGAGCAAATCGTTCGCAACTGTATATCCGAGCTTATCGTTTGCTGTACCATCTCGAGGTCTCCACCACCGCCAGCTTCCTATAAGATAAGCTTCAAGAGGCAAATTTGGGCTCAGTCAACATCATTTGCGGGACGAAGATATCTCAACGCCCTTTCAAACGATCCCTCGACCGGAGCGGAGAAGCTGCTGAAGCCACAAGCAAATGAGGGCGATGTGTTTGTGGCACACGATCATCTAGGGGTCAGAGCAATAGTCTTGAGTAATCCTCAGGCCGAGATCAGGCGGTCAAATCGGCCTCAAACTGACCTTTGGTGGGATACCATTTCGATCGACGAGAGTCCAGAGGTCCATGTTGAAACAGACGTGAGAATGTGTCTATTCGTTCCAATCAAGTTGTTGACCTTTCATAGGGCATCAAAATTCGGGACATAATACCCAAAGAGCGTTTGTCGAGAATATCTTGGTCCATCCCTCAGCCACGTGCATTTGCGAGTCGGCTTCGCGTGGAGCTTTGCGGCGAAGCGGACACAAATTTGGAGCACTCCGACGTTAAACAGCGCATGGACCCATTGAGAATGACCTTCTTCATCTGCAACGACCCAGAGACAGAATCTTTATCCGCATGCTGGGACCTCGATATCAAAGCGTTGTATAGCCACCGCCATGGGCAAGACAATCAGGATGTGTTCCAGGATTGGATGCACGAGTGGTCAGTCGCAGTTTGGCTCCACATGGAGCTAGATGAAGGGGAACTGATCACGGAGCTTTGGGGACGTAGTGTCCAAGGGCTGACAGGCATTCGATATCATCTTATGGTCAGTATATTGGCTGATGTTCCAAGTGTTAGACTGAGGTGTTGCAGATGATCACAAATAAAGATCGCTCGTGGATGATCGGGCCTCAACAGCACAAGTCAGATACGCTAAGCTGGACGCTGTTGGATCGGCCTGGAAAGAGCCCGAGCCGTGTGTACTTCGAGCATGCACGGATCAGGATGTCAGTAATGGCCTTTGAGACCAAGAAGCCGGCGGAAGCAGAGACGCCACCGCCCTTAACACAACCACTGTCTCCCTACCCTCCTGGGAGACCTCTCGAGCAGTTCTTTTATACGTCAGCTCTGCTCACCAACGTTGAGTTTGTTACATTGTGCCGCTCCTACCTAGAGGGAACGGCAGCAGTCATTGGCCTGGTTCTACATTACCAGGACGGCAGGAGAAGAAGTGTCGGGCAGATCCGTTTGGACAAAGTCACGGCGCCCATACGAGTTGGTCACTCCATGGAAATCGCGTTTCGGCTATCGTCGAACGCTAGGAAGGTCGTTGATGTCGATCTTTTTGCCACCAAAGCGGCCGGGTTGCTCTGCATGCCGTGGTCTGGCAGTCTGGACTGGTGGTTTTCAGGGACAGCTTCTAGATTGTACCACATCCCTTGATGGAATGACCGGGCATCTTGGGGGACCTCTCTTCGTCCTGCGTATGCCGGATATCTATGCCAGCATTGAGAGGGATTAAAATAGTCGTCCTCACGCTCGAATTACCTGCCAAGCAGTAAAGCAACTAACTTTGGTATTGCTCGCTTTCGTGTGCTTAACTATCTGTAGTACGTACTCTACGTAGCCAGAATTAGACATCAGGACGAGAGAACTCAAGACCTGGGCGGGTGCTTGCACCAGTATCGCGTATCCTGCTTGTGACGCCAGCATCCATGGCCTTGCCTCGCCCAGTCAGCCTTGGTTGTATAGACTCTCCGTTCGTTGGCAACCAAAAAGTAGTACTTGTTTGGCGAAAATCGGTGTGTCTCAGTCTCAATCCGAACTCGAAAGCCTGATATCTGAGGAGAGTCGTTATCTGCTGGCCCTATGTCTTCCTCAGTCATGACTTCCTTTCCCTTTTGAGCCGAGGGATCGGGTTCGGGAGAGTCTGTATCCATTTGCGAGACTGGCTCAGTTTGCGCCGGAGGCTCTGGCTGTTGCGGTCTCCGCGAGTATTGAATTGCTCCACCACGAGAAAATGTCGATCCTTGTCGAGGGTCAGGCTCCATATTCGCAGTAGGCATTGCTTGCATTGATGGTCCTGGTTGTTGCGATTGCGAATATTGCCACGGCTGCACCCCTGTACCGCGCGAGAATGTGTACGATCCAGCTCCAGGGCTGACGGATGGCCCAGCAGAAGCTGGATGGGTGCTTGAGCCCAGGCTCTCAAGGCGACAGGAGTCCAGCTTTCCGGGTTGCTTGATAGCCGTGACGTAGAGCTCGAAGAGATGACCCTCAGCTTGATCGATTCTTAGCCAATGGGATGATTTCTTGAAGAATGGCTCAAGCTCCTTGGACCCTTTCCAAAGAATCCACGGCTTGAACTCGGGTCCACGGATAGATGACACGAGGACATAATCCTCCTGATATCTATCGATGGCCAATTTCGCGTATCTGAGCGTTTGTGCGATGAGTGAATTCTTTGAGAAGCTGGGGCGTTTGATTTCATTAAGCGATTTCTTCATTAGGCTGTGATCGCTCTGCTCGTCGTAACCGAAAACGACAACATCGACGGCGGCTGCTCACAGATGGACGACCACCCATCTTCCAATCGAAAGTAGCATTGGAACAGCGTCTGCCAGAATGCCGAGCTCGCATATTCTATATCATTATTCAGCATGAATTGAAGCCAGGCGGCTACAATGGGGAACGGAGGAAGATGCTCAGGGTAACTCATTTTAAATGGTGTATATACAGTCTCGAGAGACTACATGTATCAAGGCTCACGGAGCAAACTTCCCTTTTTATAGTGAAATATCCCCTCCCCTTGTCAGCAGTCATCGCACATGGGTAGAACGCTGGCTCGGTCGCTGTCTGCGGAAGATGAAGTCTCATTGCATATCCCGTTGCGTTGGTCAGCCCAGTCTGCCAACGTGAATCTACGCACCACGGAAAAGGTGGGTAGATTCACGTTGGTAACTTATGCGAGACTGTACACGGCAAAAGAGCTTGCGACAATGAACGTTGGGAGTTCACTCGACAGCTGCAGGAGGATGCCAAAATTACTACCAGTAGGGTATGATAAGTGTTGGCCACGCGTGGCCTTGCTCTTTCCATCCAACAACTCATCATGGTCGAAGCCTCATTCTTCGGGTCAATGTTGGCGACAATCGTACTCGTATGAATGTATGTATCACGATTTACGCCTCGAATGCGATCGGTTCACGTCTGACGTGGCGATGCTCGCGACGTGATGGATGTGATGGTAGCTTACATGCACCTCTGTAAGCGAGTTTGCATCGCTGTAAGCAAGGATGCGTCATCATCTTCTGTAAGCGGCTGCATGTAATAATTATTCTTGTAGGCGAGTGTGAACGGATGGCGAACAAGAGCCCCCCCAATTGTTCGGACTTATGTATTGTGGCAGGAACGACGGTCCCTCGGATCTCTCCCCGTATTGCGACACCTACTTCCATGGTCTGATGGCGAATCCACCGCATGCGGCATCAGTGTCCAGGCCGGCATATCTGAATCTGAATTGTAATGTTGTAATATACTGAGCAGAAAGGTGTTCAAAGCCTTCCCTTGCTCCATCATGTTCGTACATATCACAACAAACAAAACTTGCCACCACCTTGCGCGCTCCTTCACAAGATCGACATGCTCGCTACCCAGTCAACACCTCACGTGCTTCTCCGAACCAAGCATGGACCTACCAAAGTAAGAACACATGCCCATGTAATGATACAGCCCGTATAAATATATAAATAAAGATCGAGTTTTGGCTACATTGACCCCTTGGCGTGTTCGAAGTCTTCCCCGTCGGCTTGCCCCATGACACGGGAACAGATGATGCTGGACTTGGTGTTTGCACCACTGAAGGAACCTTTCGTCTGTTCGACCGAAATAACTGGCATCAACCCGCCGCTAGCTTTCTGCCTCTCGTCTTTCAGCCGTACATGTGTGCCTCTCTATGTGCAAACAGGGCGGCAAGGCTTGCATCGCCATCTACTATCCCCCGGACCCAACTCAATGCTGCCTACATATCGACGTTGTCGCAGATGAAGTACAGTCTCTTGCTCGGGAATTGTTTGGTGTTCAACTTCGTGCCAGAAATGAGAACCGATATCTCCTCTTACCAACCGGGGGAACCGTTAGTACCAAGGGTAGTGTGCAGCTGAGCGGGCTTGTAGTCGAATCTTTAAGTCCTCTGTTCGGGGATATGGTAAAGGACTATATTCTTTTTTTTTTCAGAAACACCCCGGGAGTCATCGTGGTACATACCTACGTCCAAGTAATACTCGAATACGCTCTAATGCTAGACACATTCAGAGCATGTCTTGATGCTCTTCATTTCAATTTGCATGGTTTCATTTTTAATTTTCCGCGTTACAGCGACAGAGGATCCTATGGTAGACCGTTATCCACGGTTGGCTAAACTGTCACCGGTCGCCTTAGGACATGTGCTGTGTACGACGGTAGAACCTGAATTTTATATTGGCAGCTCCAGAAGATGGCTCGGAACGTCTCATGCGATGGCATCGACCAGCCCGCGAAACTTGATGGACTACGCACGCTAGCCGGCTAGCGTAGGTGACGTGGCTGTGCCAGGCGCTCCGCGGGGTGGCATGGCCGCATGGCTGAGGCGACGCCGCTGGGCATGACGAGAATCGATACCAACTCAGTCCAGCTCTTCACAAAGCTCAACTGCTTGGCATTCGTCGTATTTGCCCCCTACAAGATGCTGAAACGTGCCGGCACATGAGCGAAAGCTTCTTGGCAGAGTTCTTTCAATTCCATCTGCCACACGGTATCCGTGCAAAGCCACTGTGCAGACCTCTTCTATTTTTACTCCGTGCGTCTCAGCAAGCGCCGAGCAAAGTGTCGACTTGCGGATGATTCTCCTCAGCCTAGCGCTTTCGACCCTCACGATGCGCGCGCGCGCTAAAATCATCTACAGGGCGCTCGGACTGGAGTGAGCTGGGAGGCGGGCACGTTTGAGAACGACCTTTGATGTGGGAGATCAACTGGTGCTGGGTGTCGCGTTGCAGGAAGTGGTGAGGCCGTAGCCAGGGGTGGACGCGTGCCCTACAGTCAGTCCTCTTCAGCATCGCACTTAAAGCCACCAAACTCCCTCACCTACCCATCAATGCTTCCAAGCATGCGCGGATTTCGACAGCTTCCGGAAAGCGAGCAGCACAATTGCCACTCCAAGAAGCGCCAACGCGTATCGTGCTTATCCCCATCCGCAGCCGAAGCGGGTCGACGTCCATCAAAGCGCCCTCGGACAAGTTGTCCAACTTCTAACCTTTCGACCTTCTGGGACGGGTTGTCCAAGATTCCCCTCTGTTCTGCCGCTCTTCGAGAATTCAATCGGAGACACGCAAGGAAAACTCCTCCTACAGGTGGCGTTGCGACACGCAGACGAAGCCGTCGTCTCACAGCCCAACGCACTCTAGCCGAAAACGAGCATTTTCGATCCATTGATCAGTTCCTTAGCCGATGCTCAAAGACGACCTTGGACAGAATCAGGCATCTAGCAAGACACGGCGGACCAGACGTGACTGAGTTGAGAGGCGTCAGTGCTCTTCTCTTTCTTTACGTCCGCAGGGCTAACACTAGACAGTACCGCCCACCGCAAGCGACCATCCTCGAGATGAGCCCCAGCCAGTCAAGCCTCGGCCGGCGGAAACGAGGCTCGCAATCTCCGATTAAGCGTGCTTCGACATCCAATACATCCACGACCCGAAGTACAGGTCCGTACCACCGAGCGTTCCAGCAACACCTTATCGACCATGACATCTTACCTGATGGCTATGAGTATCCCGACGGTCAATTGCCCACGGAGCCGGATAATATGAAGGAGATTTTAGAAGCACTGGCAAGCCCCAGGCCCTCTTTATCCCCATCCCGCTTCACGGATGACGATTTTCGAAGGTTCAAACGAGCAGACACGTATGCGGTGAAGGAAAGCCAAGTTGTCTCAAAGGTCATCCCTCTGATAGAAGGAAACGTTGGCGACAGCAAGTGCGCTGCCAGTGAGGTGCTGTTCACGAATCTCGACCACCTCACCGACGGCACACTCGTACCAGCCAAGCCGGATTTATACTATGGTGCTCGCCCCGAACAGCTGCAACAACAGGTGCGCAGAGATCTGGATGGCTCTATCATTCCGTCGCCTCAGCACGATCTTCCTATCGCACCGAACATGTTCCTGGAAGTCAAAGGCCCAGACGGTTCTGCAGCAGTGGCCAAGC
Source organism: Torrubiellomyces zombiae (assembly GCA_018831705.1). Taxonomy (NCBI): domain Eukaryota; kingdom Fungi; phylum Ascomycota; class Sordariomycetes; order Hypocreales; family Ophiocordycipitaceae; genus Torrubiellomyces; species Torrubiellomyces zombiae. Next base: position 6,420 of record JADHZA010000261.1, read on the forward strand.
GTCAGCTGGCTTATGATATCGCTTTGGGGGAGAGGGGTCAGCAAGCTTTGCGGTCTTACAAAGCTGAAGGGCCTAGTTTTGACAATAATGCCCACACCATCGGTTACACGTATCAAGATGGAACGCTCAAAATGTACGCGTCTCACCAAATGAAGCCAACGGCGCCGGGACGACCGCCTGCATACGCCATGACCCAGGTGGACTCTTGGAGTTTGACGGGCAATGCTAACTCATTTCGCAACGGCGCTACTGCGTATCGGAATGGGAGAGATTGGGCAAAGCGAAAGAGAGAAGAGGCGATCGATCAAGCCAATAAGCTTGCAGATAATGTTGGCTGTCAGGTTGCCTTTCCAGGCGAGTGCTCGGCTTTAACCAAAGGAGAGTCTACCAGTCAACGCACCAGTGTTGACCCCGAAACGAATGCAACATTATCTCTGGATGACCAGAGCGACACATCTACGAGCTCTGCAGACTTGCAAATCCCTACGAAAGGAAGCAAGGATTTGAAGAAGACAATCTCGCCGTCCAGGTCTGCTCAAAGAGAAGCAGAGCCTGGAGGAGATGGAGAAGTGCCAGTGCTACTTGGGCTCAATATTGATGCGGATGAGGTCTCTCGCGACGGAGAGCTGCTGAATCCAAATCGAAGGCGACGTTGAAGCCCTCTGTTCGGGGATATGGTAGCTAGGGCTTTCCAGCAAGGGCCGCGGGTCGTGCAAGAGCAGCTACTAGGCCTCGCATTGTCGGAGTGTGCCTCGATGGAGATTGGCCAGATGATTGCCGCCCCAAGTCGCATCAGCCTGGTGGTAGGAGCGGACAGCATTTCTGCTATATAAGGCAGCGGCTCTGGCTCAACTAAATCTTCTTCCGAATTTCTCCTCCAGTCAAATAAACAGAGTAGCCTTCCGGCAAGGACCATTGCCCTGTCGACCGCATGGCTATCCATGTCTTGTCCTCCGACTTCTTGAAGAAGGCTGAGCAATCCTTCCACAGCATGAATTCTTTCTGGTTGTAGACGCCGGGGCCGCTGCTCGTGGCGCTCTCGAAGCTGCTCTCGACAAGATCTTGGCTTTGATCCTTGACTCTCTGTTAGCTTGCGTCGAAGCTGCTGCGGGCGGTGATTGTACCATGGCTACAACGATCTATTCGGAAAGCCTGGTCTGAGAAGATGTCGATGATTGCTAGGAACGAGAATAGAAGCGACACTCTGACCGCGAGCGCGCTGGAAATGGTAGGTCGTAAGCCCCGCTTTGTTGTCAAAGGAAGAGGGGTTTCTGCTGTACAAGTGATCATGCCACGCCCCTTAAAAAGGTGACGCCATCTCGCAGCTTCTTTCCGTGAGGCAGAGTCGATGATGGGTTCGCGCGGATTTGCAAGACTCTTCTAGGGTTAGGGCTAGGTTTTCCATCACCGTATACACTTTTATGTACTCTTCCCTTCACTTATCACCGAATTTGAGTGAATTTGAGTTGAGGCATCATCATCTGTTCATTTTCACGACTGGACCAAGCCTCTGGCCTTCCTACGCTCCTCCTCGGTAAGAAGCCATTCCACTCCCCCCTCGCTCTCTTCGTGCATGAGCTCTTCCCATTCGTCGTCCTCCATGTTTGCCACCATGAGCAACTGCGTCACTTTACCAAACGACTCCCTGACGCCATAGTCCCCTTTTGAAACAGTATTGATAATGGACGTGAAATCTCTATCGATGCGTATTGCCCCGAATGCCGTGGCTCTCCCCGCGTAGCTCAGGATCCTCTTCTCCAGAATTTTGGACAGGAACCGCGCGGTCATGTCCAAGAGATTGCTGAACGTCCCTGGCGTCATGATGCGAGCCACTGGCTTCATCAGTTGGTCCCAGCCGTGCTCGAACCTTCGTCGCACCTGATCTTGAAGATCAGCCTCATCCTGGTCGTTTTGCTCCGCGATCTCGGCGAGGTCATCCTCGGTTAACGTGTAATCTGCATCCCGAAACGTGTCACTCAAAACGGGTCGCAGACGGAGTTTCACGACTTGGTTGAATAACACTTGAATGCCCTCATTCATCAGCTCGGTTGATTTGGTCACAAAGGTAGCCTCGAGTCCGTGTAATACTTTGGCCACAAATGTCAGGTCATGACCGAACGGAAATAAATGTTTCAGGTGTTCTTGAAGAGAGACAGAGTCCGTCTTGGCGTCCAGAACACTGACGCGACTGCCAATGATTCTGCCCAGATATTCGTTGCCCATATCCAAGCTATTGATAAGAACGATGAACTGAATGATCTTCTCCTCTGGCGGGAAGCCCCCTTGAATGATGGGTTTGGGGTAGGACTCGTCTCTCATTTTCCGCTGGATCATGCCGATAAAGTCCGAACTTAGAACGCGCTCGACGGCAGAGGCGACTGATCCTACGGCGTCTCTCTGCGACGTCGAGAGCACTTTTTCAATGATGGTGTTGACAATGTACATGACATCGTCAACAGCCAAGGTGATGTACGGCGCTTGACCTTCGATCTGCTTCTGAAGACTCAAAGAGAGGCCGCTTGGATATTCGTCCAACTGGAATGCCTTTTCTACAGACCGGCGGAAGAAGAAGGTCGTCATGATGTTGTACGGCGTCGTCAGTCTCGAAGAAACCTTGCGATATAGATTCGATTTAACGAGCAGCTCGGGTACGACAAGGCCGATGTCTCCCGGTTCTGAGCCCTGTGCAGTCGTCAACAACGCGGCCGAGCCGAGCGCATTCAAGGGCCTACTCACAGCACATTTGCCTGCGAGAAAACGCGTATACCAAGCCCACTTGCCCAACATGAAGGCGATCTCGCTTGCAATACCATCAATTTCCTTTATGTTGACACCCTCGTCCTCGCTGCTTCGCGCTGCCGCAATGCCTGGAGAACTGCCCCGAGGGGTACCGCTCCGCGGGGGTTGAGGCAGAAAGCTCTGAACCAGAAACGAGAACGGGTAGCTCTTCACGTCTGTCAACCTCCTCTCGATGCCTCGCTCATCGTTCCAGGTATCTATGATGATGCCGCCTTGGACGTCGGCCTCCATCTGCAGTCGCTCTATCACGCGCACCATCTTGCCTGCCCCGTAATGCCGCTCGACCAGGGCTCCGTGGCTATCGACGATCCGTGCAATGTGACCAAAGAGCCTTGTCAAAGCATTGACGTAGAACAACTCGTCCTTTCCTGAATGGCCGTTGATGCCGTCCTTGAGCGTAGCTCGAGCCATGCCCGCGACCCCTTGACAGACGAAGCGGCCGTACACATCTAGGCCCACGTCTGTCCTTCCGATCAAGGGAAACAGCTTGAAAAAGCGAGCAACTTTGAGGTCGTCGCCATCGGTAGCAGCTTTTTCGAACTCGCGCAAAAAGAGACTGCACAGGCTCTCCCTCGCGGTTTCAAGCGTAACCCACGGCGGGTCGGGTACCTCGACGCTCGGCACTATACTCGCGGCAAAGGAGCCCTTGACAATTTCCTCGGGTACTTGGCTGGCGCGTGACAGATATCCGGCCGCCGCCTCCCAGTCTTGAGGCGCTCCCATGGAGCCGACAACACCATTGACGCAAGCCTTGAGCTCTGCGACCTGCTCCACCACGCCCAGTGTGGCCTCGACATGGCTCTTCTCCAGGTCCAGCTCTTTGACTCTATTACTGAGACTTCCGGCCGTCTCTGCTGCCGAGGACAGCATGCCATTGCTGATGGATCGTACGGCGATCACTTGAGCGCCAAGCCCTGCCCTCAACAGGTCCAGCCGACCCAAGTCTCTCGAGAGATCCGCTTGTGACGCGAGGAGCGCTTCGAGACGGGAGGCGACTTTGGACTCTCTTTCGTGTAAAGCAGTCAATGCCGCGCGCAGGTCGGCCACGGTGGAGGCATGATGAATCTCGGATGCTCCATCACTCTGCGGCGTCACGTTGGTGCTTTGGGAGGCAGTATTGTGAGGGACGCCGTTGAGAAGAGCAGACATTGACGCGGAGGAGGCGAGGTCGGAAGGCGCATATCTATGAGGGCCCCGTCTTCAGTCTGTGTCGCATACATGGAGCTGCCGGCTTCGAAGCTGGCTGGTGACGATGTGAGTTGTGGCATGCAGGCAGTACTCCGTAGTTGCAATGACCATAGTGCCTTAGTAATTTACCGTATTACTTCGGTATTTAGTCAATTTGACCCGTGGCGCAACGGCACCTACCCTGTAATTGAGCACGCTCACAACCACAGCTGCTATTTGCTTTTCAAGGAGCACTGGTAGGCCACCACGTGGGCCTCCTGCAATTGCTCAATAAGCTGATCTCAAATATTATTGCTGTTTGGATCGTCAAGTCGTTTTACTATGTTCTATTCAAGCCGGTGCTTTTTGTTACCAGTTACATGAGTTCCCGTTCGCGGGGCGTAAAATACATTGATGGCAAGTCTCATCCACAGCCTGCTCCAATTTCTTATACAGCTTGACTGTATCCCATGCCCAAACGCCTCTTCCCGTATTTCAGGTACTTTCGCAACTCATCCGCCCAAAACACCGTGCTGCAGATGATCACCAGTCGAACCAGATCGCCGAATCCGATCGCCTCCGTCTGGAAGATCTCCTGGAGCCAAGGCACGTAGATGACCAGAAGTTGACATAACACGCTGAGCGACACGGCCCAGTTGAAAAGATTGTTGGAGAAAAGGCCGACTTCTCCTCGAGATACTGACTTTGATTCCGAGCGACAGCTGAGAGCGTTGAACATGTCGAAGAACACGAAACACGTAAAAGTCATGGTCGTATCGCGCCGTGTCACCTGGCCGTCCAACATTTCCCGGCTGTATATTAGCATCGTCCCGATCATGATGATGGACGCCGAGGTGAGAACACGCATCAGAACGGCCCTGGTGAGCACAGGGTCGTTGCGTCTACGCGGCGGTCGGTTCATCACGTCTGGGTCGACCTTTTCCACACCGAGTGACTGCGCGGGCGGTCCATCCATAATGATGTCTGTGATCAGGTAAGAACGTGTCTAGGCAGCGGTGCCAGGTCTTCACTCACTGATCCAAAGAATTTGCATGGCGTTCAGGGGCGTCTTAAACCCCAAAAACGTACACAGCAGAACGAGCGATAAACTCGCCGCACTCGTACTTAACTGAAAGGTCAGGAAATTCTGAATGTTGTTGAATATACCCTTGCCTTCCTCGATGGCGCGGAGGATGGTGGAAAAGTCATCGTCGGTTAAAATCATATCGGCAGCTTCCTTGGCAACATCCGTGCCGTTGCGACCCATAGATATGCCAATGTCTGCCTTTTTCAACGCAGGCGCATCATTGACCCCATCACCGGTCATTGCCACGATATCCCCCCGAGACTGAAGCGCGCTAATAATCTTCATCTTATGTTCCGGGTTTGTACGCGCAAAAATGGTTGTATGTTGCATTGCCTGAGCAAGACTCTCCTCCGTCATTTCATCGACCTCGTCTCCTCTAAGTACCGGCTTCACCGTTGTTTGGCTCGTCGAGTGATGGCTAGCAACGGCGATATTCATACCCAACTGTTTGCCGATAGCAAGGGCCGTGGTTTCGGCATCACCAGTGATCATAATCACCTTGACACCCCCCCTCATGAGCTTTCTGATCGACCGCCCGACCCCAGGACGCGGGGGGTCGCTCATTCCGACGAGCCCGGCAAACGTCAAGCCCTTGTAAACATCATGAGCACTGTGCGGTGACGAGTTCCTATTCGCATCAGAACGACCTTTCGAAGGTCTGGGGACTGAGCCACTGGCAAAGGCCAGCACGCGTAGACCTTTGCTGGCCATGGATTCCGCGGCAGAGACGGCTTCTTGACGCCTGGTGGCATCAAGAACAATCTCTCGTCCGTCCGCGTCGATGTAGGTATCACAAGCTGCAGAGACCTTTTCGAGCGACCCCTTCATGTAGGCGTATTCCTTGTCGCCACCGGTATCAGAGCTGGTTGTTACCCCCATCCACTTCCGCTCTGAACTAAAAGGTGTTTCGCTGGCCCGGGTGCCGATGGACTCTCTAATATCGTGCTCCTTGAACCGGTCTAGAAGATCAAGCATGGCTACATCCGTAGGCTGGCCGACCCATCTGGTGAAACTGCTTCCGTCGCCACGACCAAGAGTTGACGACAGAACGGCGGTGGCTGCCGCTCCATTCTCGTTGTACTTCAGCGCAAGCCGGGCATTGTTTGCAACGTTGCCAATGCGCAGTATCCTCAGCGATGCCGGAGTAGTCGCGTCATCGATCGCTTCTGAATTTGAGACGTCGAGGGGGGCTTTGGCTCCGAAATGCCACATCTCAGACGTTGTCATATGATTTGTTGTAAGTGTTCCTATACAAAATCATTCTGTTTAGAATCCATTGCGATACGTAGGAAACTTTGTCTGTTTGGGATCCATATGATAGTGCCTTACCTGTCTTGTCCGTGCACACGACATTGACCGAGCCTAGTGTTTCCACCTTTGGCATCCTTCGAACAATCGCATTGTGCCTAGCCATGCGATGCACGCCGAGAGCCAGCGTAACTGTCACTATGATGGGCAAGCCCTCAGGTATCGCAGCGACAGCAAGCGATATTGATATTGTGAAAATATCCAGCAGCTTCTTGCCTTGAAGCCAGCCAACGAAAGATATGAGACCAATGACAACGAACGATGCTTTGCTGAGTTGGGACCCAAGGTCGTCCATGGAAAGCTGTAATGGCGAGCGTGGACTCTCCGTACCAGAAACGCTTGTAGCAATCGTGCCAAATTGCGTGCTACCCCCAGTAGCAAATACTATACCCTTGCCATGGCCTGAAGTCACCAGCGTCCCCATGTAAGCAATGTTATGACCCTCGTCACTTTGGCTGCCTTCTTGGTTGGCCCCTAGAATTGAATGAGGCTTGGGAAGTTGAAGGCGGCTGAGATTGTGGGTGTCAACCCGTCTTGGCCGAGCCTCCGTAGTGATACGAACAGGTTCGGTCTCCCCCGTAAGGTTCGAAGCGTCGATTGTCAGGTCTGCAGCGCTTGTCACACGGACGTCGGCAGGAATACGATCGCCAGTCGTAAACAACACTAGATCGCCAGGCACAAGCTGACTGGCCATGACTTTGCTCGATGCAGCATCCAACACGTCCTCGACAGGTGTTTTCGTACCCGGGCTACCAATCTGCCCTTGATTTCCGTCGACAGCCGGAGGCCAGGCTGGTGACTTGGGCACGGCAGATGGTTTGCTAGAGCCTCCGCGAACCAGATGCGCGTGGTTCGGCACCAGGTGATTTAACGCCTCAATCGATTTTTCAGAACGGTACTCCTGCACAAAGCCAACTGAGACCACGATCGTGACAGCCACAGTGATGCTTATGGCATCGTCCATGTTGCCGAGGAGCATGGACGCACAAGCCGACACGAGGAGGAGCACAATGAGCGGCTCCTGAAATTGCTTGACAAATCGCAGCCATAGCGGCTCTGGGGGATCATGTGGTATTTCGTTGGGTCCGTAGTCGCCTAATCTCGTGAGAGCGTCGGTTGCCATCAGGCCTTGAGCCAAGGAGGTGCGTAGCTGGGCTGCCGCTTCACTAGGTGTCATGTAGGAGAATTCGTCGGCGATGCCCTATCCCAGACGTTAGATACTAATGGAACAGTGGTGGAAGAAATAAAGGCAGCATACTCGGGCATGCGACGCTGTCGTTTGCGCATGTTGAGAGCTTGAGGGGCTTTTGTAGTCGGTTGAATCCTCCAACGCTGATGGCGTCATGGGTATTCCCATCGTGGGAAGGAGAGGCTCCTTTCCAGAAGCTTCACGTCCCGACCATGGTAGCTGCATCGTGTATCACACGAGTTCTGCACGCAAATTGCAGAAAGGGATTAATGAAAAACGGCCCAGGAAGAGAAATAGTATGCCCCGGCATAGGGGAAACTACCTGCTGGACGGGCCGAGCCAACGCCCTTCGGAAACAGAAATCGCCAGGACACGGTCAATCATGTGCATGATAGCATAGGCGACAACTCCTCGGGCTCTGGTGCGAATGTCGAGCCGAGGTGACCAAAGCGGCGCAAAAGGCAATCCGATCCAAGCTGAAAGAGCGGCAGCTAAGGCATATGCGATGGTAACAGGCAATGTAAGGATGAGGGCAAGTGCTATTCACATAGAAGTTGAAGTACGTCGCGACGTTGTGATACGTGGTGTATTGTGGCCCCAACAGGGTAACTCCCACTAACGCGGCCACTAGTCTGTACGGTCGTCTCTTTGTATTATATAACTGGGACGTTATAGCATGTACAAACCTACAGTAGGCTTGGCGCGCTTGGTTGTGCTTGTGCGCTCGTCCACTAATAAGGCAAAAGATAATACCTTACAAGTGAGACAAATTATCAAACTCGTCATACATGGTCGGACTACGTATGCCACGACTGCATATCTAGCGACGGAAACTTGATCGCGCAACATGCTGAAACATGTAATACAAGATTTTTTCCTCTTCACAAAAATGGCAGGGGAATACGAGTAGAAATCGACCGGCAGCATCGCCAGGAACTACTAGTAGAAGCAGAGGCAATGACATTCATGCAGCATTACCTGATTAGTACATTGCGCACTTGGCCGCGTCCGTGTCGGAATGAATGCGGCTGCATTGTGCACAATGATCTGGTCGATAGTGCAAAGGGGTAATTAGGTGGATACTCATTGATCCGTCCCGAGCGACCCAACCATGCGTCACTGGCGAGACGCAAGCGATTACAGCGCCTGGCGCGAGTGGTGCGTGCGACGTCCGTATAGAGTACTTTGAGTTAGCTTAGTGTTTGCTAGATAAGATAAGTATTATATACAAGCCTATTGGTGGGAACACGTGCAGCCACAGTCGTGGACCTTGACCAACTTCTCGCCCCCCAGCCACGCCCTTTTAGTCACCCGGCCATCCTCCAACGAATGCCTCGGGGGTTCTTACCTGTACTTTCTCTCCTCCGCCCCCCCCAAACTTGCAATTCCCACACCATAGACGCCTTTGGCTGCGTGATCCAGCGCACCACATCCTCTTCTTTCGCATGACATTGCTCGTCGTCGCCGACGGATTGTTTTGCTTTACGCCGACATTCATCTCATGGTTTGATTGTTTGCGCCTTTTCTTTTACGCGTAATCTGCGCCTCGACACGGTGCACAGCCCTTGTTTACGGGTCCCAAGACGCGCAGCCCCTCCCTTACCGGCCGTGTTTACCCACCGGACTTTTGGCCCTCTTCTCGCTTCACCGCGCCGCCGAGCGCTTCGTCAACCGACGACGTCGCATTGCTATAGTCTTTTCGCTCGCGCATTGTCGCGTCGCACGGCGTCACCATGTTTTACTCGGAGACGTTGCTCCAGAAGAGCGGGCCGTTGGGTCGTGTCTGGTTGTCCGCCAACCTCGAGCGCAAGTTATCCAAGAACCACATCCTACAGTCAAATGTGACCGACAGTGTCGAGGCCATCATCACGCCGAATCAGGCGCCCATGGCCCTGCGACTGAGCGGCCAGCTTCTGCTGGGCGTCGTGAGAATATACCAACGCAAGACGCGTTATTTGCTTGATGATTGTAACGAAGCAATGATGAAGATCAAAATGGTGAGTCTATCATCACGTCAACAATGTACCTGACTTGTTTCGGCTGACACGACCTAGGCCTTTCGCTCTAGTGGAAACAATGATCTGGCCACAAATTTGTCGATACCGAATCGCGACGCTCTTCTGCTCCCTGACCGAATCACTCCGTATGATAACCTCGAGCTTCCACCCCCTCCCGATGCGTCATGGCTTCTGTCGCAGGTTGACGAGGTTTCGGCTACCCCTATCGGCCGGAAAGGTCACCGGCCCAACAACAACAGAGACATCAACCTGCAAGAGGAATTCGACAACAGTCAATTCCTGCAGGGCAGCAGTAATTTAGACGAGGATGCGTTGGCGCCCATGGACGATCTGGACCTTGACTTCGGTATCGACATGGACGGTGGCCACAACCAAAGCATGGAAGTGGGCAGAGACGCCCCGGACGCTGCCGATTTCGATGACGACGACATCTTCAGCGGGCTCGACCTGGTGCCGCGCCACAAGGATGCTTCGGGCTTAGATCTGCCAGAATTCGGAGACGATGTCAGGATCGCGGATGGCGAAGGAGACATACAAATGGGAGGAGATGACGACATTGCTTTCAATCCCGCGGACCGCTCCACGATACATGAACTTCATGTCGGTCCAGGCTTCGACCGTGGTAGGATTTCCGAATCGCCGTTGTCGGACATTGACGAGGCCATGGCGCGAGAAGTAGAAGAAGAATACTCTCGCCATCGTCACACAGATCTGTATGAGCCCACGGAGGAGACAGAACACTCACTGGTGCGAAGGCCTGCCCAACGATCCAAGAAGTTGAAGTTCATGATGCCCGATCAGGAGATTGCCCTCTCCAGCAGTCACATCAAACAACAGCAAGCCAACAGACACAACATCCTCAAGGCAGCCACATTCCTCCCCCGCGATCCTGTTCTGCTGGCTTTGGTGGAAATGCAAAAGAGCGGAGGATTCGTCTCGTCCATCATGAACGAGGCCAGAAGCGCCGCCTGGGCCCCCGAGCTGCGAGGAATGCTGTCCTTCAAGGCAGTCCGTGGTATGAGCGGCCCCAAGAGAAAACGTGACAGCGGCGTTGCGGACGTAGACAGCGACCAAGGGGCTGCCAAATCACCACGACTTGACTTTGGCGAGGATTCGGACCTCGTTTTCGATGGCGATCTGCTTGGAAACCAGAGCATCGCGGCGGACGGCACAATAATGGAGATTCCCGCCGAGGGCTTGATGGGCGATGAAGATCATCAAGAACGAGATTTTGGAAGCCCGTTACCGGCCTTTGATGAGACATCTGACGCGCCTATCCACCCCGCCGACAGTGGCCCTGTTTCCATGGGCACGAAGCACGCTGTTCACATTCTTCGAGATCTTTTCGGCTCCGAAGCGGCGACAGACGCCGAGCAGCGCAAGAAGTCATCCGTCGTCTTTCAGACGCTGCTACCGGAGAGCCGAACGACGAAGGCCGAGGCCACCAAGATGTTCTTTGAATGTCTCGTCCTGGCTACCAAGGATGCCATCAAAGTGGAACAAGGACCGGAACTGGGTGCACCAATTCGGGTACGCGGCAAGAGAGGGCTTTGGGGAGACTGGGCGGAGCGCGAAGCCGGCGGCGAGATCTCGCATCAAAACGAGCCAGAACCTGCGGCTGTCAGCGCCACTACCGTCGCCGTGAGAGCATGAGCCGACTGTTGGCGATGATGCTGGCGATTCAGCAACGACTTTGTCTTAATTTCTGGTTCATCGTTTCTTGGGCTCGTTTGTAACATACAAGCCGGCTTGCGCATCTAGGGACGTTGGCGTCGTTGGCGTTTAAGAGGAAAGATACCATTGTTGGTGCGGTAAGTGAAGGCTTCATGATCAGCAAAGGGAGTTTTTTTTGAAGATGACGAGCGATTCGTTGCACTGGAAAAATTCATGAATGGCTGCTTCTCGGTTCATGTTGGTTCTCGCGTCGGGATTGTTTGGCTACTCAACCTGTCGCGCTGTGTGTAGGAATTTTCATTGAATATGGATATTTTATGAAAGCACTCTGATGATTTGCTGTCCGTAAGTTCACGTGAAACCCGTACTCGTTTACACAACTTTGATGAACAGCGTGATCCAAGTAATAGGTCATGTCAGGTTGACAGACGTGATAGTTGGGATTGTGTGATTAGTAAAGATGCGCTCACTTGTTGCCCCGCCAGTCGAAAACCCCATGTTAGTGGCAAGGAGCATCTTATCCTCGGCCGCTTCTTCCTTGACCTCTAACACCCCAGCACATTCTCTGCCTCCCACCACTTGACAGCGCATGCTCGAAGTGCTGAAAGAAACCGACCATTTCTTCCGTACCTACCACCAAACTCACGTCTCGAATCTCCTCCGCGTAACGAGCTGTAGCACCCTTTCCTCCCAAACCTTACGAGCTCACATCAACCATGCCTGCTCCGTCACAGCTCGCCATTGCCACCGGCTCTGTACAACGGCTTTTGAAAGAAGAAGCTTCGTACCACAAGGAGCTATCCGATCAAGAAGCCAGGATCGAAAAGCTGGAGAAGAGCGTAAAAACGGACAGCGCAGACGATGGGAACGCCGAGTTTACCCTAAAGCAAGAGGTCAGTCGCCGCATCTCATTCCAACGTGGGGACATTTGGTGTGGAAAGCTCTGCATTGTCGTCTTTCTACGCTACTTGACTTTCCGGTGTCTCTCCTGATGATATGCTAACATACTGTTCCTCCATGTTAGAAAACGGCCATGGAGCAGACGAAGGCTATTTTTGGGCCCTTGAGAGAACGAATCGCAAACGCCGTGGAGAAGCTAGAGGAGCAGGTTGAAGCTGTGAAAGAGTCGAGCGAGAACAACGCAGAATTGAGTAATGCCAAGTCGGTCTTGGCTCAGGCAAAGACGACGCAAGCCGGCTCGTCGTCATGAAGGCAGCCAAAGAGATGGAAGGCGGTCAAAAATTTACCTCTTGATTGGACGATAGGAACCAGATCTCGAGCCTCGCGCAGATCAAAGTACGCTGAGTTGATGCTGGTAACTTTACATATCTACTGCATATATCATAACGCCAAATGCGCGTCTACCCGTCGACGTCCATTACACCCCCCTGATCTCCTTGACCATCCTCTTCAGGCCTACTGGCTTGCTGTTGTCCATCCTCCATAGGAACGTCCCTGTCTGCCGCCTCATCCACATCATGACTGGGAGTCGAAGGGGCTCCCGGAACCTGTAGACGTTGCGAAGGTCCAGCCACGGCCGATGTGGGATTGGCGTGACTGACCGCCTTCTCCGGGCCCGGCGTAGTGCTCAACGGCGATCTACCGGCGCTTGAGAGGTGATGAAGTGGTGTGTTGCCTCCATTGGCCGCTTTGCCCAAAGCATCCCCTTCTGGAAGAGGTGTTGCGTTCCTGCTAGGTCCCTGCCTCGGAGACTGTCCGTCTCTGTCACCATCCGCGTCGTCTTCCCCTTCCTCGTTCATGCCCTCCCGCCTGTCTACCTCCTCCTTTTCGTCGCGAATCTGTCGTCGTAAAAGCATGCCCTCTTCCATGATTCTGTTGAACTGCTCTTTCCGCTCGTTCCAAGTGACTTTGTACGTCTGGCTCTCTCGTTGCAGCTCATTGCATTCTTCCTCGAGCTTTGCCAGGTTGATGTGCTGGTCCTCCCGGGGTCTCAATAATCTGTTGGATGTGATCTTTTCCGCCAGCTCGTCAAACTTTTTCCGTTGGGCCAGGGTCCCTCTGGCCGCCTCTAATTGCTCGCGTAGCTGTGTGTTGTTTTCGCGAATGGCCTGGCATTCCGCCAAGATTCGCTGCTGGTCGGCTGCATATCTCTCGCGCTCGCGCTGGTTGGCATCATGCAGAAACTGGAAGCGCGCGATGGTACTGTCGAAGGCGGCAAAATCGTGTGTGAGGTCTTCTTTCAACGAGATGCTGGTGTTTGGGCTGGGAGATTGTTCGTCGGTCTGGTTTGGGTCTTCCGGTTGTATCATGCGCGACACGACGGCTGAAATAGTGGATAGCCTTTTGGTGATGCGTTTGAAAGGCTTTTCTTCCACGTTTAAAAGGCGAGTCTTGTGGAGGTCTGACTCGCTCTTCTCATCGAGCAGATCCCATGAGGACATTGCTTCCAAGTAGAGCCTTGTTCGAGGTTTGGAGTTCCGACGAGCGATCAAGCCCAACAGAAGCAGGAGACGGTACTTGGAGAAAGGAACAGTTGTTGGAGTGGTTCCAGAAATGTGAAGGTCCTTGAGAAGCGGTCGATCTGCTCGATGATTAGTCGCCGATTGTCGTTGTCATTTCACCAGTCTCAATGCCTGGATAATTATCGCCGTATGGGAGAGTTACAGTCACTACCAGTAAGCGGCTGCGAGGCATGATGACTAAGCTCTGCACCATTGTGTTTAGCCAAACGGCCCCAGTTTCGCTTCTTTGTTTTCTACCTATTCCGTCATCCCCCGTTGTCAAACCTCCGCAGCAACCGCACGTCCCAAGGTCGGCAGCTTCACTTGCTCACAGCAGAGTTACCCAAGTCTTGAGCTTCACACCCTTCTCTTGCCTCGGACTTTGAAAAAAAAGTCATGTCCGAAGAGGAGAAGGAACTCTTGGCGCGTATCGGCCAGCTCGCAGGTCAGTGTCGTCCCCTTTGGCGTTCCAAGTCTGCTGTACTGACTTACTCAAAAGGACAAATCAACCGACACAAGAGCAACCAGGCCGGGACCGCGCCACAAACGAGTTACAGGCCGTATCAGCGTGCGTGTCAAGGCCCAAAGCACTCTGCGGGAGACTGATGGTCTACAGGTAATCATCACCCCTACAATCGACATCCAACTGGGCCGCGTCCCGGTGGGCAGTACAGGGTCGGACGGCCGCCCACTGCACATCGTCATCGAACACTTCATCTTAACCAAGCTGTCACTACACCCGAAGGCAGTTCCTTTGACGCCAGCGCAAGCTCGAGCAATGGAAGCTGGGTGTCGCGCAACGATCGACACCGACAGTTGATTAACGCGAATGTCTACGAAAAGGAAACCCAGAATCGGTCAAAGGCGATAGCGGAAACACGCCGCAAAAAGCTCCAAGACCAGAGACGTGGCGAGAAATCGAAGTTCAACCAATTCCTGCAACAACAAGCTGTGGGCTCAGGTCCAGCAGCGCGGTCTAACGTCGATGCAAACAGAAACGAGATTTTTGTCGAAGGCATCTGCTTCCGAGTAGCAGACGGCGGGAAAAAACTAATCAAGGTCGCTGGTCTGTATATTGCCCGCTTTATCGAGGTTGCCATGGCTTCCTAACAATGTCTTCAAAGACCAACATGCAGCTACTCCGAAAACAACCGTCATTGCGGGTGTCAGATTCTATCGCACAAAGAGCGGCAATCTGGTCGCCAACCGAGTAGTCGAAGACCAGCGGTACGTGCCCAGAACCTAGGCGAACGCATCGCTGACAGATTGCAGTCGAAGCGGCGCGATAAAGAAGCTTCCCAGACCATGCAGGGCTTTCTCCACGACGGGTAATATACAGTTCCAAGCTCGAAATCGATCGCGCACTTTGACTCGCAGGATCATCAACTCGGTACACGTTGAGCTCTACTGACGCAGCGTCCCATCCAGGTTCATGCGCCAAGGGCCCGAGCTGCCGCTACCAACACGACCCCAACAGGGTAGCGCTCTGCAAGGACTTTCTCAAGGAAGGGAAGTGTGCCAACGGCGAGTTTTGTGATCTCTCCCATGAACTTACCCCCGAGCGCGTGCCGAACTGCTTGCATTACGCCAAAGGTCATTGTGCCAAAGCCGACTGTCCCTTCACCCATTCCAAGGCCAGCCCGGGTGCCGCCGTCTGCGAGGCATTCGGCTTTTGCGGCTTTTGCGAGAAGGGCGCAGAATGTGATGAACGTCACGTTTTCGAATGCCCCGACTTTAGCAACACGGGTCTTTGTAAAACCAAGGGATGTAAACTGCCTCATCGAGAACGGGCAAGTGTCCTCAGAAACCAGAACAAACAAGGCGAAGCTGCGGAGGATGTTTCGAGTGATGACGAAACGGGTCATTCGGATGACGTGGATTCGGACGAGGTTGCCGAGTTCATTGAAGGGGACTCTGATGACTCCGACTTTGAGAACGCCAAGGATTTCATTTCTCTCTAGGTTTTGGGTTTTGCCCGCTCGTTCGGTGATACCCCATAAGCTGCGGCGTCCGATGGGCATTCGAAACGGCCATGTCCCGGCTCGGACTCTTGAGGGCTTGACCAGGCGCCGAAGCATTTTTCGGCTTGCTGCGCTGACGTGTTCAGCTAGATGCATGCGGAAGCCTTCAATTGTCAATTTGGAAGGGCCGAGGACAAGAATGCCATTGGTGACATAGAATTAGGCAGAAGAAGAATATATGTTACAAATCGTGGACATGGATCAGAAAAGCATCGCAATAGCTACTCTCGGTCGAATTTGTGATCATCGTGTACAAGTAGCACATGAATATTACCGGTATGCTGGGTGTCGTCTTGCGCACATGTATTATGTGAGTCCCCGAGTGGCCGGGCCCGGGCCCCGCTGACGAATGGCAATGCGGCAACAACGTAGACACGCACACACAACCTGACTCGGGTAATTATCCTGTTCCTTGCCCTATAGGTCGTGAGATATAAAACAGTCGGATACGAAAAACATGCTGATACAACTGCAGCGTCTCTCGATTCGTACCACGAGAGCGCCCTGTTCAGACCAAACGTTGGTGCAATGGACCAATACAACAACCTCCCAGGAGAGAGCTTCGACCTGCTCGCGATAGGCTTCATCCTCGGGCGCCACCCACGAAGCGACGAGCTATTGGATACCTCATTGACTGAGAATATTACCAGAAACGACATATCACGGAGGTCGGCCCCGGGATCCCGATGGTTGTCCACACGTGGCATGAGCTGCCACGGCCCAACACCCTTATTCGGATCGGAACTGACGCAGCATTTCGGCGAACCCTGGACGTGAAGGAATATGCTACAAACCACACCGCCTCCCAGCTACGTCCTTTATGGGTGAACATCTAGTATATACGGTGCTTCCTCCAGAGCTTGACAGCTTGCTGTGCGGCATCGACATCATCCCGAACATGGCATCCAAACTCCCAGCCCAGCTCTTGGACGACTTGCGCCACCAGGCTGGCCCGGGCCTTGAAGTTCTGACTGATCCGAGTCAGTCACGTTTTCAAGAGTACGCCGAACGATGGTCCGACATTGACCGTCAAACACCGGGTGCGATCCTACTTGCGGAGACGGAGGATCAGATTCAGAAGTCGGTAAGCGCATGTTTCGCATTTCAAAGATTCCCTGCTTACTTTGTTGGTTGAAGGTACAATGGGCTCTTCGCTCGTCGGTACCATTTGTCGCGAAATCAGGTGGCCATAGCACTTGGTCAACAATTGGAGAACATGGGGTCATTATCGATCTGAGCAAGTACTCGGGACTGGAAGTCGACGTCGAGGGAAAGACGGCCAGATTGACAGGCAGCATCTTGACCAAGGAGGTGTCTGTTGGTCTGGCTAATACGGGACATTTCACTGGTAAGCAATTGATGCGGTATGAAAAGTCATGTCTCATCATCTGACCCATTTTTGCAGCGCTCGGCAACGGCAACAAGGTCGGGGCTATTCCATATTTCCTCAACGGCGGCGCCTCCCTCACTACGTCTCTGACGGGCTACGGATCCGACCAGATCGTGGCTGCGCGCATGGTCGACGCCAAGGGCAACCTGGTCGAGGTGACGCAGGAGAAGACGCCCGAGCTGCTCTACGCCATCCGGGGAGCGGGCCAGTTCTTCGGTCTTGTCACGGAGCTCACCGTTCGCATCTGGCCTCTGAGTGCTCTTGGAAACGACCAGGGTTCTTTGTGGGTAGGCCGCTTCATCTACCCTCTGGACAGAGCGGGAGAGGTCGCCCATGTGATGCAGACCATCATGAACGACGGCAGTAGAGCCACAGCCGGGCTCGTCATGGTCATGTGCCCACCACCGGCGCGGAACCCAGTCTTGGTCGTCGTCGGAAGGTTCACCGGCCAGCCTGACGATGCAAAGGCGGCCTTTGAAGCTTTGTACTCGCTGGAGCCTTTGATGACGAGCAGCGGCGTTGTTCCCATCCAGAATGTCAGCGACAATCACGAGGCGCTTGAGGCCCACGGCGGGTTCAAGACGTTCGGAAACGCCGCGCTTCGACGCTTCGACGCGGAAAGGTTCCTGAAAACCATTGACGTGTGGAAACGCTTGATGGTGGAATGCCCCGATGCTATCAACACATCATTCAACTTCCTGTGGGATTCAAAGCCCCCGAAACGGCCGGAGTTTGAGTCGGCCAACTCTCTCCACGACATTCGATTCTGGCAGTACGTTGAAGGATCATATTGTGGAATGCTTCATGATAGGCTGACAGGGGTCACAATAGGAACAACATTGTTTGGTACACCGAGGCTGCGAGCGGCCAAAGGGTCGCAGAACTCAATGCCGAATGCATCGCCGTCGCCCGCGGTCCCGATGAGTCTGAGTATGCCGATTTCGCCAACGCCACTCGGTCGGATCCTATCGAGCGACGATTCAGGGGCGAGGGCAAGTTGGACAGGCTGCGGGCTCTGAAGAGGAAGTGGGATGCTGAAGGGGTGTTTACGAGACAGCTTTTGGATTAACGGGTCTTCCGGTTTCACCAGCTTAGCTCTCGAACTCTCTTCGTGTTACTGATATGGACGATGGACAGCCCTTGCAGTTTCACCAGCTTAGCTATCGAACTCTCTTCGGGTTACTGATATGGACTCTTGATGGCCGTTGCAGTTTCATCAGCATAACTATTCCTTTTCCTCTGGTAGGAATGATTGATGATATGTCCACGATACTCCCTCGGAAGCTTTGCCCGGAAGATGATCCTGGCATACTCTATGGGACGATGCACCTGATGCCTGCCGGGTCCCTCGTCGAGCGAGAACGACAAAACGTTGCATGTGCAGTTGTATGACGCGACGATGCTTCCAACTCAAAAGCCCCTGACTCGGCCGATCAATAATGTAGCCTTGAGGAGCGTGGATGTTAGTGGGTGATAGCAGAATACTACTCTCGGCGTGGTGAAATATGTGGCCGATCAGAAGGGTACATTGCAATGAGCTTTACTTGCATTACACGTGTAAGGCGGCCGGATATGAAAGTCGTTGACCATGGTCATGCGGCAAAGTCTCGAATTAACAAGATCGATCCTTGAACTGCGTAGAGTACTAGGTATCTACTAGTAGGTAAGGTAGAGCGTGCTCGTATGTACAAGGCCAAAGGAGTGTCACAGATCTTCCATCGTTTCTCCCACCGATGCCAACGCTAAGCCCGATGGGCCTTGTAGAGGGACCTGTGGGGGGCATCATACCCGCAACTTGGTACGCTGCGCCGACGCGCCGAGCACGTACGAAACGCCATGACTGATCGGCATGGCTGTGAAACAGCACGTGGTCAAGTGGTCTGTTATACCTCTGAGAACTCATACGCAGATCGTCCAAAGGACGAGGCTTGATGGCTCGGTGGCACGTATGTAGACCCCTGATTCGTACCAGGACCAACACTCGTGCTTCTCATGGAAAGAAACTGCTGCTGAGTGTGCTCGAGTTCTGCCATTTGACAGCATAAGTACAGATCTTTGAGTTGTTTGTTCCAAGGCAGTACGTACCCCTTACACGCAGGAGGATTACTGTAGGTACTAGGTAATTACTTGAACCGCAACTTTGTTACACGGAAGTTGAGCGAGCGGAGGAGTGACTAATGCACAGAGTGACAGGTTGCCAAGACAGGTTACCAAGTCGTCAGGGTCTTGCAAGGATACAGGTAAGTACTACTAGTAGTAAGTACGGTGGCACAGCGGGTGACAAAAACCCTGCAGGGCATTTTCCACTGCAGAGTTTGTCGTTTCTGGCGTTGAACCCCACTATGATAATCTCTGTAATATGTGCTCGACGCCTGTCCGTACGTACATACAAACTTCGCGTCTCCACACGCTGCGACAATTCAACGACGCCATGGATCAGGGACGCGATCCTCCACCAAACTGTGCCCCCTCTTGCCACCATGCCTTCGTCATTCCCTGCCTGTTGGATCCTCCGAAAGGAAGCCGGCAAACGTCTTCTGTTTCGAGTTGTCCGAACTCTGCAGGTTCGGCACTTGGCAGATGACTTGATACCATGATCCTACCGGAGAGCCCCCGTCCTGGCATGAACCCGCTGGAACCTACATATAACATGGGCAGCCGGATTCCCTACTTGGTCGAAGGAGCTGCTGGTAATTGACGCTGCATGGACACGGCCTACAGTGTGCTGGGCACACCACGACACAAACGAGCATCATGCGCGCGGTCGTCACCCTCGTATGGGCTGTCGGCCTCGTCGACGCCTATAGTCGCCCACGCCCGCCCATTCTTGACTCAGGATCGACCGGCGCGAGGCGGCCCAGAACTGGTCCGCAATATCGTCGCCATTCCACCGACGAGGCCGCGCAAGCTGTCCAAGATGCCGCGGCGACGAACACCAACGACGAAAGCCACGTGTCCGACACCCCAAAGGCCACTCTTGTTGCACGAGAAGCCTCACCGCAAAAGATCGCTGGATCATTCGACTACAGGGGTGCCAGAGAACAGAACCAGCATCGTTGCGAGTTTTATCAGGAACCGGAATTGGCCAAGAAAATCAGCTTTGTCCAGTGCATGCCTATATGCGAGGGTGCCTTGACTGCAGCGCAAAAAAAGAAACAACACGTAGCCAACCTAGGCTGCATTGGAACCGATTTGAATAAACAACCTTGGTTAACAGATAAGAACGGTCTCAAATGGGTTCCTGGCAAATGCGATTGTGACAACAAGTTGGTCAACAAACTCTTTGAGACGTTCCTCGAGGGCATGAAGGTCATCGGAGAGATGCTGCAGGTATGTCGCCTCCCTCAGGCCCTACTCAAGCTTTTCTTCATACTGATGATACCGCACGCAGGTGGTCTGCTACATCATTATGAAGACTATTCAGACGGTGGTGAACCTGGGTAAACTTGCTTTAAACGCTGTTCCCGGCGCCAATGTCCCGGCACGGGCACTGAAAACATTCCGTATGGAGTCTCCTTTACCCAGCGTTGCTCGATAAAGCATGGGCACAGGCTAACCGTGAAGCGCAGAAATGTTTCGTGAAGGTGCCCAAGGCCTCAACCTGGCTTTCACAGACCCAAAAGAAGCCGAGGATGCTTTCACCAGATGGATCATGTCTCCTTGCGGGGGGGACCAGTATGTGCCAGAAGGAATCAAGAAAGTCTACGGCATAGTAAACTGGTCGTTAGAGCTTGCCGATGGCAGCGTACCAAAGTTACCCAAGGGTCTGGGTGGTTGGGTCAAGGGTAGTGGCTCCAAGGATGTTTTGGACAAACTTGGTCCGGCCCGCGTACTCGGCTCGGGTACCAAGGGCCGCCCAAAGGCCCCCGACTCCAAGCCCACGAAGACGAAGCCGAAGAAAAATCATAGAAAGAAGAAGAGTAGGAAGCAGAGAGAAAGAGAGAGGAAGCAGAGAGAAAGGGAGAGGAAGCAGAAAGAAAAGGAGAGGAAGGAGAAAGAAAAGGAGATGAAGAAAAAAGAAAAAGAGATGAAGAAAAAAGAGGAAGAAAAGAAGAAGGAGGAAGAAAGGGAAAGGAAGAAACACGACGACGATGATTGCGATGAGGATGAGGAGGAGGAGGAGGATGACGATTGCGAGGAAGAGGATGAAGATGAAGGGGACGATGATGCAAACCAAGATGGAGGGGATCAAGATGGGACTCAAGATGGGACTCAAGATGGGACTCAAGACGGGACTCAAGATGGGACTCAAGATGGGAATCAAGATGGAGGGGATCAAGATGGGAATCAAGATGGAGGGGATCAAGATGGGAATCAAGATGGGAATCAAGAGGGAGAGGATCAAGATGGGGATCAAGAGGGAGGGGATCAAGATGGAGGGGATCAAGATGGGGATCAAGATGGAGGGGATCAAGATGGGAATCAAGAGGGAGGTCAAGAGGGATGTCAAGATGGAGGGCATCCCAAGATCCCTCATACAACGCACCCACCTCGGCCATTCACTACCCTGCACCTTTCCCATTTTGCCAGAGCTGCGCCAACGGCGTCAAGTTGAGACGCTTGACCGCGAAAACCCCAGGATTTCCTCAGGCCATATCTCGATATCAACCGACCTCGGCGACTGCGACAACCTCCTCAGCACACGACGATGGAGAAGACATCGTGGCAAACCAGATGGGGCTTTCTTTTTGCCCTTCAACATTCATTACATATCTATTGTCTTTCTTGGGAAGCACGCCATGATCCTTTCCATGTACATATTTCTTGTCAGGATGGAGGATGGGTGGTCATATTCGCCCGCCCGATGTGGCCGAGTCTCGGCTCTCTTTTTTTTCATGTGGTATATGTCGGCGGGGAAAGTTGTCCATGATATCCAACCATGTTTTCTTGTACACCCAGGCGGAGCGCTTACGCAGGTCGTTGGTAACGACAGACCTGTCTCTACATAGTACACGATACTGGACACACATAGTCACAGACGAATGATGAATGATCGATAATCCACCTGAATAATAATTTGCTTACCCCGTGCTTATCTGACGATGCATTGCAAGCATTCACCGGATACCAGCCCTTTGGTTACTCTGTCCGGGATTGGTCTAGGGTTGGGGTTAGCATCGGGGATTTCTCCTGGAAGTCTTCAGCCCTATTTTCCTACGACCCCATTAGCTTGGAAGACCTACTTCTCCAGCGTTAGATTGGGTCATGGTAACATATTGTCGGAAACAGTATATTTCAGCAAATGCCAGGTGAAAAAGACTCTTGCTACCAACCCCAACCCGAGTTTGAGTCGTCATATGTAGTTGACAGAGGTCCTCTTTGGCGGACTATCCTATGTACCCTACCGGGGCAATTGAGGAGGTCCCGTCCCTTGCAGCTTGGCGGAGCCTCCGAGTTGGCAAGACCGTGCCAACCTCACAGCCTACCGAGGCTCTCTCTTCCTCGCTACATAACCATCCGCCGTGTCATTCCCTGTATCCTAGATACCGCTGCTGCTGCTACTAACACTACCACCTATCACCGCTACACCTGCTACTGCTATTACTGCTACCGCTACTGCTATTGATGCTACGCTGCTCCGCCCGCCGTCGTTGCGCCTCACTCAGCCCCTCATTTGCCGCCCACGTCAGGCTGGTCAAGGTCGATTGTTGGACGCCTTAGCACGCGCGGACAAAGGCGAGACAGAGCAAACGAGCCGAAGAACAAGCAATCGCATCTTCTTCAGCGGCGCCTATCCAAGGGAGGCTTGCTTACCGTTCTTTGGGGTTGCGTTCGAGCGTCTACGCACACATGGCCGTCCTTGGCTTTGTCCGGATTCGTCATATATTACAACACTAGGCGCCTCCACCAGCTCCCACCGGCCCAAGCAGGTTGACGATGCAGCTTCTCGACATTCTTAAGAAGAGGACCGAGGTGGACGCGGCCACCACCGAGATACCCGGCCGGGAGGAGACGGTGCGCAAGCTGGCCGGGCCCGAGTTCAAGATCATACGCACCGATACGAGCACCCAGGAAATCATCCATCCGCCCGACCACCCCGACCAGAATCTACTCTCGCCCACGTCGCCGACGACCCGATCCTCCCGTCGCAGCCTGGACGTGTTTCGATCCCGAAGCCCTTCGGCCTCGTCGCAGACGGACCAGCACAGCACCAGACGGAGGCTGTCGCAGCGTCTCCATCTGAGCCGTCGTACACCCGAGACATCGGACCGCGTGCCGGACAACCTGCCGACCATCGTTGCGCCCGTCGACCCGCACGACGTCGACAGCACCGAGCTGCAGTGGGAGAAGCGCGCCACCATCCTGGCCGGCCAGAACGAGCGCGCGCGGAGTCGCTCGTCCTCGCCCGTCCTGGAACCGCCGACGGACGGAGTCGCCCGGCTGAGCCTCGACCAACGTCCCGTCAGTAGCCACGACCCGACGCCCGTCTCGTCCAAGGCCATCGACGCCGACATCCAGGAGGCGATCCGGCTGCACGAGTCGGGCGAGCTGGAATCGTCGACGGCCCTGTTCAAGCAGCTCGCTGATCCGCAGGGCGCCAACAACCCTCTCAGTCAGGTTCTCTACGGTCTTGCGCTGAGGTGAGACTCGTTTTGTCAAAAATGTACGCTTCGGATGGGTACATACACATTGCTGACGGGGGAACCTTTGCAAGGCACGGATGGGGCTGTGCTCCCGACCCAGCCGCGGCGGTCCGCTATCTCACGGCGGCGGCATCCAACGCCGCCGCCGTCGAGCAGCTGGCTCTCCAAGCTGGGCTGAAGAAAGGCGGCGCTGCCAAGGGCGAGCTGGTCCTCGCCATTTTCGAGCTGGCCAACTGTTTCCGTAACGGTTGGGGGATCGAGAAGGATCCTCTGGCCGCGAAGCAAGTCAGTCCGCCGATCCCGTCGCCCGTACCTCTAATGAGTTCGAAAACTAACTCCGTTGCGTCAAACAGTACTACGAAACGGCGGCCAACCTTGGCGATACAGGTACGTGACGTTGGGACGAAGACGTCACCCAACAACCACTGACAAAGCACCACTATAGATGCGATGAACGAGGCAGCCTGGTGCTATCTAGAAGGCTTCGGATGCAAGAAAGACAAGGTCAGTCGGGGAACCCCCTTCTTCGCGCAACCCCTTCCACGGGGGATGCCAAAATGCTCCTCCCCTCCCTTGCGTCCGAGTGATTTGCTTTTCCGGTCGGCGATCCTCCAAGCACATGCAGTGCGGACCCAGTTGGTTACATTGGTGCGTGCACACCGTTGCTGCCCAACATTGTTGCCCAAGCCACTGCAGGACAAACACTGCCCGCCCACGGACCTTCACGCAGAGCCGCCCCCGCGTGCATTGAACATGTCACAAGTAGGGTGATGCTGACCCGATGCTTTCTCGTCACGTAGTTTGCTGCGGCCCGTTACTATCGGCTAGCTGAGACGGCTGGGAACAAAACACTCGGAAACTCTTGGTAAGACGCCCTGCTGTGCTGCCCCCTCCTCCCCGACCTGGGTCTAGGCTAATGCGCATGGCAGGATATGGAAAGACAAGTATAGCCCCGGGGGCAAGAAGAAGTAAGGAGAGCCCGCCGTGGCCAGCGGATGTCGTTCCGTTTGAGCCCATGTCGGCAAGGATCGGACCTTGTACATAATTACCTACAAGTGCATACATACATAATGAAGCGGACATCCCGTCTTGGGGTGATTCCTTGCGTTGGATTGCATACATAATAGCATGATTGCAC
>JADHZA010000262.1:0-31088 GCA_018831705.1 Torrubiellomyces zombiae
GTGTTTGCCCAGTTGGTTGAGCTGCATGTCTTGTGTACGGAGGGCGTTGTCGAGGTGGTTATGGATGAGAGGTGGGAGCGGGAGGGGAGGTGGACGTTGGCTAAGGTGGAAAGAGGGAGGGTATGTTGATGGGATGTTTCACGGAGGACGAGTTGTGGATGATGAAGGGGAATTCTGGTTGTTCGTGATCTGTGGACTTGAGGATTATTCTGCCTTGGTATTGCATCCCTTTCGCGACGATAATTACTATGATTCACGTGTTGTTCTCCCTCTCTACCCTCTCCTTTTGCTTTCACACGCAACCAACCAAATGATGTCCTGAGGAATCTGCGCGAGACCGAACCAAAACATCGGCCCGGCTCTCCTGTCTCCGGTCATGGTATGCCCAGCCTTTTGACCCTTGCTATTTGACCTTGATATAGGTCCATTACTCGGGCGAATGCTTCCAATCGAATATGTTACAACTCTTTTACCAAACAATGGGATCCGTCTGCAGTGGATCCATCGGCAGTGCCTGTCCTCAACGTAATATGTTGTATTTCTCAATGGCGAAAGAGATACTCATCAACGTGCCATGGTTTGGAACCTGATGGGGGAGAAGAATGCAAAAAGGGCGTCACAACGGTGAAGCCCGGGGAATTGACTCGATCAAATGATACAACAAGGGAGTTTTCCTGGAAGTAGGCAATGATACTAATCTATCGCGTCGGAGGAGACGTCGGTACAAATCAGCGCTCGCATCACCGCGTCAACGCAGGGTTGCTCGCTAGCGTTGTCGATGAGGACGCCGAGCTGAGAACGTGAGACCGTCGGTCGTTCTTCCAAAAGTCAATGGCTTCCACCACATCCTCGCCTCGCTCGTCTTCGTACGCGAATAAAATCTACAGGCAGTTAGTCGTGGGGTGTCTCCAACGTGCAGAGGGAGATAGATCTTGAGGAGCTTCCATACCTCGTGAGTGCTGCTGTGAAGCATTCGAATGTTCTTGTGAGGCACAATGTGTACAGCGCCGTTCTCAATGTTGCGCAACTCGATGAAGTTGGACTCGAAGGCGAGGATCCACGGGTAGCTGAGGGCAAAGCTCTGCGGACTGCCTTCCCAGTCGATCCGCCACTCGGGCCGGGCCCGCCATCCGTTCCTGTTGACGAAGAAGGAAAACTCCGAGTAGTTGAGGAGAAACTCCCCGTTGAGGCGCTCGATGTGGATCGGCTTAACGCTTTCTTTTCGAGCCACAAAGTCGAGCGATGTGTCCGCTTGGTCGAGTAATGACTGTGTCTCCAGAGTCTCGAGGGACACGACCTCGAACCCTCGAGCGCAAGCCACGCAGAGTTTCGACTTGAGGAAGTGCACAGACGATGACTCCGTCGGTATGTAAAACTCTTTGAATGGCTTCAGCTCGTCCTGCCCGCCCGCCATGAGTTTTCCGAGCCCCTTCTGCTTTTTTCCCTTGGTCATGGCGTCATTGGGCTCGAAAACTTTGATCGTCGTTGACAGGGCCGATGACTTGACACAGCATACTAAATGCCGTCCCAGGCAAACGCCCGTCTTGAAGAAGCTGCAGTGGTTCTGGATCTTCTTCGGCCGCTTGGCCAACGCAGGCTCGTCGGGGTTCAGCGCCGACAGAGGATACGACAGCAGTGTCCTGTTGGATAAGACGAGGAGCAGTTGGTACTCTTCCAAGATGTCAATCTGCGTCACCGTCGGCGTCTCCAGCACCCTCCGGGGAATCTGTTCCTTGTTCTTGCGATCCGAAAGGTAGATGCCGTTGTCCGTGCCAAACAGGAGCTTGCGTCCACCGTCTATCTACAGTCAGATCACTTCTTCACGACGCGTTAAGAAAGCATTGATACGTACCATAAGGTGCCACACAATTGATCTGGTTTGTGCCCACGAAAAAGTTGCTGGATATGATGGTGGTGTTGAAGAAGTCAGCTCGAGCGCGAAGGCGCTGCTGCCCGTTGTCGATAAACTCGAGCCACTTCTTCCGTGCCGCCTGGTTCGACGCGAAGAGCGTCAACTCGTATCCTGCCTTGCCCAGATGGCGGAATGTGATCGGCCAGCCTTCGCTCTTCCTCGTATCTGGGTTATTCGTTCGGATTCCTGGAATCAAACTCGAGGATGAGCGTTTCACGCCTCGAGCGGGTATCACTTCCTCCATCTCGCGAATGGACAAGAGCTCCAGGGGAATGGGCCGTCGATAAGCTTTGATCTCCTCCGACTTGGTGGTCTGCTTGATCCGAACCAATAGCACAGCGTGGTCAAAGAGAAAGGCGGTGATCTCGACCGGATCTGTCGGTGACTTCTTCAGCTGGCTCTTAAAGACCAGCTCTCGGCCGTCTTCAGTCAGTCTGAGGTCCACTCTCTCGTTTGGCCGGAAACGAAGCTGATCGTGAAGTCGCCGCAAGTTGAAACGATTTTCTGCTTTACCCGATTCGGCATTGACTCGTCCGAGAAGATCCCGGATCATGGTCAGAACCTTGGGAATATCTTCTGTATCGGGGTTGTCGCCCTCGGTGTACTTCAGCACGTTCTCCAGCAGCAGCGGATACCTGGCTAGACGAGTCGTCGGCTTGGTAAGGTAGCCGTTGAGTTCCAGCTTTCTCGATTCCTTGCGCCTTTCAACCTCGTCCACGAATTTGCCAAACATTGGGTTCATCGATCTCTCGTTCTCAAACTCGAATTTCCCCTCGAGTTGCTTGGAACCGTACCATATAAAGGGTTCAAACTGAGGCACAAACTCGAGGAAAATGTCTCCAATATTGTGGACGATGGGCGCCTTCTGTTGACGACCGGTCAGAGACGATGCGAAACGTGAGCTGACGTTGTGTATGCTTGGATGATCAACGATGTTACTAAATATGTTTTTGACGGCGATGTCTCGACGACTCGAAGGGATAGGAGAAGCCTTGGATCGTAGGGGCAGAATCCAGAAGTCACGCAGGTACTCGAGATCCTTGACAAAGTCTCTCTCCGTGTAGCATATCTCCGATATGACTTCCTGTCGTTTCTTTTCACGTTCTCCGACGGCATCGGCGACTTCCTTGGGCACGGAATTTATCCACAGTTTCTGCTCGTCAGTCTGATCAGCCTCGTCGTCGTTGACGTTGGTCGAATCGTCTTTGCGCAGGCCCGGGTTGATCTTCAGGTTCAACCTAGAAACCTGCTCCAACCGTCGAGGACAGGCGATCGAATAACAGAGCTGATCTCTCGTACACGTCGGAGAGTAACACTCAGAGAGAAGAACGAAGACCCCGTCCACGGGCGGCTTTTCCTCTGGTTCGTCCATCAGCGTCTCTCTGAACTGGTACATTTCTGACTGAGAGTCACGCAAACGATGCTCGTAGGTGACATCGTGAAAGAACTTTTGCGCGTCCAGAGAGCGGCCAAGCAGCAGGGCCAGGTTTCGATCGGTCGTGCGAATAATGTATGAAAGAACATCCACGGCCTCCGAGCCGCTGAAGGCATTTTTGTACGTCAGTTCGTTCTTGGTTCGGTCGCCCGTGATGATCTTGCGACGAAAGCACTCGGCCACTCTGGAGAGCAGAGCCGGATACACCAAAGGTGGTCGAATCTTGGTCGCCGTGTGAGGTCTCTCGCTCTCGATCGACTTGCTTCGGGAAGGTCGTTGAACCAGTGTACCAGCGTCGGATTCTGAGGGAGCTATCGTTGGCGCATTGCTAGAGGCCATAGATGCTGTGCGGGAATGATCTGGTGCAATCGACGAGACCATGCTCGCAGTACGAGTCCACGGCCCAGCTGCGGCCGAGTACTCGCTTGATTCGTAGCCGTTGTGTAATGACGCTTCTGCCGGTGCTCGACGGTTCGGGATGATGCGACCGCTCATTGTCTGGTGAGCATCTCTGTCTTGAGACGGAAAGTGCTGGCCAGTCATGGACATGGAGCGGTCGTCGTGACGCTCCGGCACTATCCGGCCCTGAGCCGTCGTCCTGGCCGAGTTTTGCTGGGAGTAGGGGGCGTGACGGAAATGGCTCGCAGACGACTGCTGCTGATAGGCGCTCGGGGGTGGGTTGTACATCTGTGGTCGTGGCGCTGAAGCAAGGGATTGGGAGCGATAAGGGTCGCTATTGAGCGCTGGCCTCGAGGGGCCTGAGTAGCCATGCGGGGAGTGTCGCGCGCCAGCGGCTGCCGGCGGTGGTCCACGAGACTCAAAGCGAGGAGGAGGTAGTGGCCCGCTCGGACCAGGGTAGGGCCGTCTCTGTTGCTGGTGGTGGTGCTGTTGTTGTTGCTGCATATAAGGAGCCTGATACCCGGCTGATACCGACCTGTGCGAGGGATAGTAGCCCTCCCCTTCCATGTTCATCTCATTGGGTCGAGGACGAAGGGGCATGGCTTCTCGTTCCCCATAGTACCCCTGTTGATGTTGTTGATATTGTCGCGGAGGAGGCGGACGCTGCATGCCCGAGGTATTCGATGACATTGTTTGCGTCCTCCCCGGTTCCATCATCGACGGTACTGTGGATGAGGACGTGATGGTCTGCGACCTGCCTGGCGGAGGGGCGGCACCAAAGATATTGGAAAAGGCAGCATCTCGCTGATAGTTATTCGACTCGGGATAGCCACGTTGCGGCGGTGGGCCGGCTCGGGGGTCGTACTGGTAATCGGCCATGGCGAAATCTGCATGCCAAAGCAATGAGTCGTCAGTCTTGAGATCGATGGGGAGACAAAGATGACAGGGACAAGCGGTGGAAGCAAAGGGTGATGACAGAACGCACGGTCAGTAAGCCACGCGGGCTGCCAGCAGTCCACACAAAATAGCGACTGATGGAGTATTCGTACCGTCGACGGCGATCAGATGCCGTCGTCGATCGACACGTGAAGAACAAACAAGGCCAGGTCCTCGGGTTGATCCAGGAAGCAGGCCACGGGGCCAACCTCGGGAAGTACAGGCCGGGCTACTGCGCGATAAGCGCTGGTCGACGGAGAGGAGCTCGCGAAGCAACAGCCGCTGCGGTTGGCTGAGCGCTCAGGGGAGAAGAGTATCGCCGTCAAGATGCCTTCTCTGTGGCGCCTGGAGAACACAGCTGCAGCGTCCCAATCATGCGCTCTCGCTCGTCCGGAGCCCCGAAAGGGTCGAGCTGGTGGGTAGGGCAGCAGAGCGAGGCGCAGAGCAGACAATGTTAGAGAAAGCGCATCAGAAGAACGTCAAGCCGCATGAGCCGAAGGCCAGGCAACTTGCGATCGCGAAGAGAAGATGTCAGCGAGGGAAGGGATTGCGATGGCTGTGAGGGGACAAAGGGCAGGCAAAAAAATGAGCAAGGCGACACTGTATGGAATATAGGCTGAGGCGTTGTCTGGCCTCTCGGGTGGTCCGAGGAGGAGAGGCTGCGGGTTCCTGTTTTGCCGGCCTACTTGGTGTGCTCACTGCACCAGTAATTACTCAGTTACGGACTCCAAGGACGAGAGACAGCCAAAGTGCAAAGATGGAACTCTACTACAAGTACTAATACTACCTAAGGAGCAGGTATTTTCGGTGCTGCGCCTACCGTGCCTGCGTGCCCAAACTTACCACTACTTGTACCTTCCCAACGTTTCGTTAGGAGAACGATGGGGGGTAGATACCTTACGGCTACCTGGTCTTCGCCTAGAATTGGTTATTGGAGCGGGTACACCCATGTGAGTTCGCGTACCTGCTACATACTTGGCAGCGGCCTACCTTACGCAAGACCGCACCGTTCACCCGTTGAAGCTTGGGCAGGTACCGTTGACGCGGGGCCTACACTTGATTCCGCTAAGCTTGCTATAACCGTGTAGTAGGCTCAGTGACCTTCGGGCGGGCACAATAAGGTACTAAAATCTTTACAAACTTTATAGAAGGCAACGTGGGTTTTAACTTCGCTTTAGCAAGCTACAAGGCTTAGTTCTCGATAATCAACTCATCGACGAATCCGAACTATGCAAAATCTGTATAGTCTCTCCTTCTTCTGTCCACCTCATTAGCAACATGACGTTTATTTTGTCGTTACTTCCGGGCTTTCCGGCCCCGTACAAGTACAGTAGCGGGTAGCACCCCTAGATTCGACTACAAAGACACGGCCAGGAGGATCACGGGATCAAAGACAGTGTCAAAAACCATCGCCGAGATGCCAGAGCGCTCTAAGCCTAAGTATTTGCTTAGAAGGTGGAATATAGTCATGGTTGTCTGGAGACTCAAGTCGGATGAGGCGCGTCTGCTGCCTTGTGGCATGGCCAAGTGTTTGACCTTTCTGGTGCCTCTCGACGCCCATTCGAGAGCGTCACTCAAATTGGGTCTTCACTACCTCCAAGGCAGGGCTGGTCTTGTTGATCCAGCATTGTGAGATGAAGGGATCAATCTCCACTATTGAATCACCTCAGATCAATAGTCTTTCTGCTCGATTACTGCCGAAAGCCCTTTCAACTCGAGCGCTCCAACTCAGAAGCACTATTTTCTTTCGCCGATTGCGAAGCTCCCGAACCTTGTGCTCCAATAGCCAAGTCCATGCAGGTCAGAAGCAGCCTAGGTAACTAGAATTCGAGCTTCTCATGAATCATGGCCACCTTCCCTCGGCGTCGCAGTGAGGGCGTGGACGAAGGACATCGAGACAACCATCGCCTTAACCTGGAAGGCATTTGGACTGGGATCAAGTTCGTGAGCCTAATTATTCGTCGATTCGTATTGGTACATTCGGTATTGACGATGTTTCAAGACGTGTCGAAGAGCAACGCAGCAGCTGCAGAAAACTCGGAGATCGCTCTATATATTTCCTGTCAGGGATCAGAAATGGATCTCAGAGGAACAC
Organism: Torrubiellomyces zombiae; assembly: GCA_018831705.1. Lineage (NCBI taxonomy): Eukaryota > Fungi > Ascomycota > Sordariomycetes > Hypocreales > Ophiocordycipitaceae > Torrubiellomyces > Torrubiellomyces zombiae. The sequence continues at coordinate 6,778 of JADHZA010000262.1, forward strand.
ATATTATGCCCGAGGATTCTTTGAACGAGGCAATGTAGATTCATCAGCGTCAGTCACTGGATTTGAAACCTCGATGGATATTGCAAGTGCCGCAGTTTGAACATCTGCCTTCGATGACTCGGTAGACTCGAGATACGTTCATACTAAATCGAGCTCACACTCACGTACCAAGTACAGGATTGGGGCTGCCGGGAATGCCTCCATTTCTCTTACCGGTGTAGCCTGTTTTTGGTCTACTTTCTCTTGGATCGGATTGCAGCACGGTTGTGAGAGCCCTGTTTCGGCTTCGGTATGGACACATACTTTTGACGACGACGACGACACTTATTGCTCAGATCAGCTCATTGCTTCCCATGCGACAGAGTTCGCTGTCATTCCAGGTTTGGAGAGAATTAATCGGCCTCGATTTCCCTCGACTTTTGATGCTCTGATGAACAGGATCAACCACATGTCCGCATACGGGAACTCTACAATTCTATCTGTTGAATCGCATGTGCAGATCGTTAAGGTCAGGGTCCGGGACCTGAGCCCCCCTCGCAGTCTGCTCCAAATACGATTTCAGTGCATTATATCTGTTTGAGAAGCCGCGGACGTTGATCGTCGAATAAAAAAAGGCATAAGCTACTGTTTATGTTACTGTGTTGCTTCACGGCAACTCGGTGAACAGCCCGATCGCCTTTGATCGGGAAAACGACAGAGCTGCATATGAAGATCGCTTTGGGCGACTCTCTGCTCGCTCGCTGGTGAAGTGATTCGATGACAAAAATCGCAGAAGTCTCTGCATATCACGCACAGCTTCAAAAGTGGACCGGCGACTATTCGACGGGAAGATCGTCCCCAGAGGTCGAAATGTTGTGCAGCTAGTGACAGCCAAGTCCTGTCAAATTCCTCAATGGAGTCCAGACACTGTGATCCCGAGAAAATCGACATCTCAGCAGAGAGCCTTCCAGCTCTTCTGAGTCCCTATAGACGAATCTTTCCTCACGAGCACGAAAGCCTTGGGTCTGGGATCAACCGCGAATCTGTAATCGTTGGGCCTGACGCCATCATCTCATTGTTCCCTACCACGACACGGGCGACCATACTAATCGACGGCGCAAAGCCTCTCCACAGTTGAAGCTGGTGAACTCTTTGCCAGCAAAGGATGATACGGCCGCCTCAACGACATCATTCAGTAACAGCGAAACAAATATTACTTCGGATCGGCTCGATTGGGGTGAGAAAGGCTTTATTGCCGAGGCAGACCCAACGCCATGATCTCTCATCACTCTGACGATGGTGTGCGAGACTTCAGACGGCAAATTGGGCTGCAAGACCACGTTGCTGTTCGAGTTGCAAGCGACTGAGTATGCCTGTGAGCTTTCTTCTTGCCGCTTTTCATGCGAGCTAGGTAATGCTGCCTGAAGATATGGGTACGCTCAAGATGAGTTCAAGTTTCTGGTATAGCTCCGTGTCGAACAAAACGGGGCTTCGTCGATGTTCCATGTATATGACCTCGGAGTAAACGGGGGCTCTAATGGCGATGACACAGCCCAGTCGGCCTTGAAGACAGCCAGTGCTCAGCTGCCAACAAACAATGCAGATTGTTCATTGTTTCAATAAACACAATCGGCTCATACCAGGGATTGAAATCACATTTCATCTACGACAGCTCACGAAGGGTCTGCCCAACCCAAATTTACCCATATATCACGCATGGTCCTTCTAGAACCAGCACCTTCGGTTTCTTCGGAGTGTTTATCTTTATTTCCCGATGCATCTCCTTTGGTTTGGCACGATCCTGGTGATGGGGAATCTCGCCCAGCCTTCAGAGCCTTCAGTGGGCACTCGTTCACGTTATTTGTAGTACCTAGTCGAGCCCAGGCGGTACGCGTCACCTGAATCACGGCGTTATGGGCCTCTTGATGTGCTTGGTGTCTCCCATGGACTCGGGGGGTGCAGGGTTGCCCATCGGTCATAAGCAGGCCGAGAGGTGTCGACGACGGTCGACAGCCCAAGAAGGGCAAGCCACCCCGTCCGCTCAGCTGCCACGGCTTGTGGACATTCCCTTGTCGTCCTCGTCTTTTGATGCTATCAGCAACCTTGCCTTGTCCTGGTTTTGCGGGGGTGCCTCGGGCAAGAGGTCGAAGTGACAGGGGGGGCTCCGCTGGCCTCCGCTGGCTGGCATGGCATGGCACAAGTTCGGCCTCGATCCGACAGTCTTGTTGAACGAGATGCTCTTATCACTACTACAAGTAAACGAGCTGTCTACGCGAGCTGCGGCGTTCGGGAACGTTATTGGAGGACGTAACACACCCTTCTCTCGTTTCTTGGTTCTAGCGCATCGAGAAAAGACGACGACGAGGCCAGACATCAAAGGGCGTTGACGGTCCGTACCGGCGCTGTTGATGTATAGATGCATGGGCTGCCGCACAGATTTCTCGGCCGACATGTCTCAAAGACTTGTTGTGTGTATATGGAAATTTCGCACTGAAAAGCAATTATTGAAAGTTGACAGCTCACTGAATAATCCCCGCCGGCAGCGTCGCTTTCAAGGCAGTTGAGATGATGTTCCATCCAGCATTGACCTGCCCCCGCGTGGGTGAGCCGCGGATGCCACGCTGCGGGAGAGCCTAGCGCGCCTGGCATGGTGCATGGCAACCGGACGCGGAGATCGGGGAACGACCCCAGTAAATACGTGCTATGTTTCGATGCAGCGAATCGGGAACTGCAGGCTTGCTCGTTCCCCTAAAAGCGGATGCACAAGTAACTCTCCGGGGGGCAGTGCAGCTCTACCTGTGTATGTACATGTAATACCTTCTTCTGCTCTTTGCCGACGGCAACGGGTGGTCGGTCGCTTTCTTGTCCGTCTCTTGTTGGGCCGTCGGTATTTCAAGGTGGGCGCTAGAAGCAGGCCAGAAGAACCCTTGATGATCGATGGATCGGAACTTATTAGGTAGCGATTATTCATGATGATGCGCGTGCCCCCCCGTCGGCCGCGGCCATAGCTGTTGCTCGTATGACATGGCATTGTCTCCATCCATCCATCGATAAAGTGCTTACGTTGGCTCACAGACCCAAGTCCGTAGGCGACCCGGCGATTTGGCTGTGCCGTGTGCGCCCACGTCCTATCTATGCAGGCGAGCGGTCAATTCTCGGCTGCAGCGCCAGTCATGACGATTATCACCCTTTTGCCGTCACAATCGGTCTCAACGTGTGGGGGGGATGCCCATGCCAAGACCAGGGGTCGTGGCGGTCTATCTATCGCACAGTATTACTTGTAGTTGCTGGATGGGGCCATGCCGTTGCATGGAGGCGCGAGGATGGAGATCAACTGAGGCTTTGATAAGAGCTTGAAACTGGAGCTGCTCTTCGTCAACGCTATAGCGCTCCGTGAACTCTGTCTTCCAAACTTGAACACTGTTTCCGAGATTAAGACTCCGGTCGACCGGGGGAAATGACCAGCGCCGGGGGACCCGGGTCCGTCTACCATGCGCCGTCATGACGAGGCATTTTTACAACGGGCATGCACATGGAAAGAACGGTCTCGTTGCGACGCCATGAGCAACGGCTTTTGACCGAGATGTAGTCAAGGTATTGAAGACCAGACGAATGCTCGAGCGAGCCGTACGCCACGCATTCGAATGCGCATACATCAATGTATGTAGATGGTTCCGCGGGACGGGCGGTGTGCCATGCGCGGACGCCTTCGGCATTCGCCAAGTTTCCCATTCGTTCAGAATATGCGGCGTTAAGAAGGCGGCCCAAGGTGATGACTACTACAACGTGCTATTACTTATGTACTGGCAATATTACAATCAGAGTAGGCCTATGTACACGCTGCCACTAGTGACAAGACAGGCGGCACGCTAAATAAGGGATGCCACGAGGACGGTGGATAACCCATTCGCACACGACGTCCTGAAGGTAATTACCTCGAGTCTAATCGTGACGGCGCTGGCCTGGGATGCTGGATGGCTTGTGATGGCCGCACCACACCAGAAGTAAGGACAAAGTAGGCAAGGCTGGGTTCCATCAATGCCACCAGACTGTATGTATGCACATAAATCAATCCACCCAACAACCCCTTTCCCCCGCATTTTGACCTTTTAAGCTTGTCATTCGAGTGTCCAGCCAACCAAGAACCACCAGACTCTCCCCCCTCGGCAGACCAGCCAAAGGTTGAGGGGGGGGGGGGAGGGTTCTGGTGGTGGGCAGGGTTCTGGTTTGATCATTATGCAACTGGAAAGGCTACAAGGTTGCATTTCCAGCAATGGATGTATGCACGGCTGCGTCTTCTGCTCCATCCACTTCCATCTCGTTTCCCTTTTCCTCCTTCGTCAAGAGTTGTATGGTGATCTTATGATAATCAAGCATATACATAAGTAGGTAGCAGGTAATGTGCCAACAACGTATTACCGAGTAATTAATCGGCCTCGATATGACTGTGGGGCAATAGCGAGAAGCCCCCGCCCGACGTATGTATAATTGACAAGCGCTATCAGTTACCTTGTTTGCACCGCCCGCGACGTCCAACGAACCAACTGTCCTGATCGGGCTCGGCTACCTTCCTTGGGGGACAATAGCCCTGATCCCTGCAAGTCCCCCCACGGGTCCCGTTGTTAGTAGTACTAGTTGTTGCAGATCCCCCGTCTTATCGTTGCTTGTATGGTTTTCCTCCGTGACGAGCGCATAACTGTCCGTTGACCGTCTTGTCTATTTTTATCATTATCATCATCAAGTTGTCGACCATCTACCGGACAGACTATACCGAGCCCTTCGGCCAAGTTTCCCAAAGTGGATAATACGTGAATGACTGACTGCCCGGTCGACAACCGCTATCAACCCGGGGGTGGGCCTCATTGAGCCCCGGACTTCTTGTATGCAGTAATTGTACTCATCAAGCTACATGACTTACTGATCCTTGACGACGCCTCATATCCTACAGCAGGTGGGTACAGTATCCCGTGCCAATGACACGGGCAAAGTTGCCAAACCAACAACTTTGCTCCCTTCTCGATTGCTCCCGTCCGGGGAGCTACCACGTCCGTCTCTGCGAGCTTACATCATGGCTCTCGGGTTCCGGTTCTCTCCACCAACCCTGTCCCGCATACCGAATACCGAAACCAAACCTTGTTTATCACGGATGTCGCTATCGTCGACCCAAGAGTCTACTGAGCCGCTCAATTCACCGTACCCTTATCCTGGAGCTGGTATCTTGGCAAGCCCTCATGACAGCCACCATTGGAAAACGCACAAAGGAGCTCGGCGTCAACGGCCCCCGACTAGTTGAGCTAGCTGATGAGGCTATCGCAACTTGACCGAGCTTGACCCTCCGTCGTCATGCTTTGCTCGGTACCTTTCTTCTTCCGGCTGACCAGATTGGCTGTAGCCTCTTATTGATATCGTCAAAGAAAACATGTCTGTCCCTATTGGGCAGCTACGTTCTCGCTTCGTTGGACATGAAGACAAGTTATCCACTCATCCCCCCCATCTTTACCATCGGGCTTCTCAGAAAACGTCATATATGGAAATATAAATAAGTCCAAAGACCACCGTGAAGCTTGTGTGTTGATCACGCATCCACATTGTGGCCTGAAGAATTCCCCCTCATCATGGCTATCTCATTGTACAGCCTGCTCATCGCAGGATTATTTGGTGTCACTGTCAGTTCACAGCAGAATAACACGGAAGCATCCTTCAACTGGGACAAGGTCAAGCCAACCGAGGACCTGCGCTATCACAATTGTTACAAGGGCTATCAGTGTGCCCGCGTCATCCTGCCCCTAGACTGGTCCAATGTGTCTGATCCTCGGACCGTCGCCATCGCTGTCATCAAGCAACCCGCCGCCGTGCCCGACACTGACCCCAAGTTTGGCGGTTCTGTCTTCTACAACCCTGGTGGGCCCAACGAGAGCGGCGTCGATGAGTTGCAGACGTCCGGCAAGCGCCTCCAGATGCTCCTGGACAAGCCTGGCGTGAGGTACCACGAAATGATATCCTTCGACCCGCGCGGCGTGTCCCACAGCTGGCCCCGAGCCGACTGCTGGGACGACCAGATCTACGCCCGTTACGCCAACAACTACCTGATGCGTGGCCTCGTCACGACGTCCCAACTCAGGAGCAGCGCCAGCGTGGCATACTTGACCTCGATATACAACGGCATTGGCCAGCGTTGCAGTGACGCCATGCGCGATGGGAAGCCCGGCGGAGAGATTCTCGCCCACATGAGCTCCTCCAGTGTTGCGCGCGACATGATTGCTCTCGTGGACAAGATCCACGAGCTCAGAATCAAGACCGGTTCTGCTCCAGGCCGGCGTTCAATCCGAGGTGATTCGAGCGTTCGAGTTGCGAGAAGACAAGCCAATAACACCATCGGCGACGGCGATGTGCCAAGATTGCAGTATATCGGCGTCTCGTACGGGACGGCCCTGGGCAACTACGCTGCCGCCATGTTCCCCGAGCGAATCGGCCGCATCCTTCTCGACGGCAACGTGAACATGCCAGACTATGTGAATGTTCCGGTAGGTCGACAAGTCCCGGCGCGAAACGCATTGTGTCCCAGAGTCGAGCGATGGCGTTCCTCTCGCAATGAAAGCCGCTCCCTGCCTGCTTTCCCCTTTCCCACGTCCGCACGCATATGACGTGTTTTGGCAACTTGTGACTAACAAGTGTGAAAAATAGGAGCGACAAAAGGACTCCGTGGACACTGAGGATGTCGTCAAAATGTTTTTCAAAGGCTGTCATGAGCGCGGTCCGAGTGTCTGCGCCCTCGCTCGCGGAAACGACACCTCGGCCGCTGATGTGGAGACGCGGTATTATACGTTCATCTCCGATCTGAACCAGAGCCCTCAAGCCTTCATCACCAAGGGTTCCGGCTTGATCGTAGTCATCACGGGCGACGACGTCTTCGCGACCCTGGGGAAAACAACCTACGTCCCACTCACTCGCTTCGTCACCCACGCCAAAGCCGTCAATGATGCCATACACGGCAACTTTACCGATCTAGCTGCATCCATCGGGCTCGTCAGCTATACGGACAACCCCGACACGCTCAGGCAGAAGGATCTCAGCAAAGACGTCAGCGTGAACCGGGAGGAAGCTACCTTCGCCATCCTATGCGGCGACGGCGTGGACCTCTCCAACAGAGACAATTCCTACTGGACCCGTTTCGCCAGCTACGCCACAACGCAGTCGCAAACCATGGCGACCGTGCTGTTCAGCATTCGCATGACTTGCGCCGGCTGGACGATTAGACCCCGGTATCGCTTCGCCGGGCCTTTTACCACTCCCCCGGCCGAGACGACCAAGGACGGCAAGACGGTCAAGGGGAAGCCCGCCGCGCCTCTCCTCTTCTTGAACACCAAGCTGGATCCCATCACACCCCTGGATTCCGCGCGAGATATGAGAGCATCCTACCCCGGCTCCGGTCTCGCCGTCCTGGATTCCATGGGTCACTGTGCCGTCTACTCTGGGGACAGCCCATGCCTCCAGAAGATCATTTCTGACTACTTCCACACAGGAGAGGTGCCCAAGGAGGAGGTGGTCTGCAAGGCCAATTGCGGAGCTTGGGATCGCGGTTGCCCTGTACCGGCGGGTTGAAGACAGTTCTTTGTCATGTCTCATGCAGTAACGACTTGTTCATGATGTAGCCGGGCTTTCGCCTTGCAAAAGCGCTCCTTGTTTTGATTACAGTATATTATTTTATAGCTTTAAACAGTAGAGTTAACCGATGACAATTCACCCCATTGTTGGCTTCCTGCTCGCGTTTAGTAAGCAAGCGCTATTAGCACCACTGCCCAAGCTTGCAATTACGGTAGTGCTGTCCACTGCGCCAACTTGACTCCCGTCACGTGCATAGGTAAGGTAGGTGCTAGTCTAGATTGGTGACGACCTACGGAAAGCGCTGTAGCTCTCGACGAGGCGCATACGACTGTCGACGCTTCATGCCACACATCAGCGCGCCCGCGACAAGATTCTCATCGACACCCGCACCGCCGCTGTCCGTTACTCAAATCAGCTGCAGCAGACTCGTGCGGTCACCATGGCGTCCCCAGCGGAGTCCCAACTCACCCCGAAGTTTGCCCCCTTCATAGGCATGGTAGGTATTCGTCTTTCGAACGCCAGCTCCCACGACTAATGCGCAGACTTGCAGGCGGGTATCGCAGCCGCCATGGTATTCGGGTGTAAGCAACATCTGCATCTTTGAAAAGCCGAGGCTTCATCTTCCCACTTGAGTGTCCAGTCTAACTCGAGGTAGCCATCGGCGCCGCGTACGGGACAGCGAAGTCTGGCATCGGCATCGCGGGAGTCGGCACGTTTCGCCCAGACCTCATCATGAAGGTACGGCACATCAACTCTATACCGTTGACAAGATAGCTCAAACTAATCGACGACACAGTGCCTCATTCCTGTCGTAATGTCGGGAATTATCGCCGTGTATTCGCTCGTCATCTCGGTCCTCATCGCTCAAGACTTGAATCCGCCAAGCAAATCACAATACTCCTTGTTCTCGTACGTCGAACTGCAAATCATACAGACTACAGGAAGACCATATATTGACCATAGTAGTGGCTTCATGCACTTAGCATGCGGCATCGCCGTCGGAATGACGGGTTTAGCAGCCGGATACTGCATCGGCATTGTGGGCGACACCGGCGTTCGAGCTTATATGCAACAGTCGAGAATCTTCGTCGGAATGGTTTTGATTCTGATTTTCGGCGAGGTCTTAGGTCTCTATGGGTGAGTAGTCGAGTCTCCGCGTTTCCGGTCCTCAAGCTTACTCGTGTTTAGTCTCATCGTGGCGCTCCTGCTCAACTCGAGAAGCAAGGGTTGATAACCGTCGTCGAGACCGAATACCGAGAACGGCTATTTGCGCCCTGCGACTCTAGAAAAAGGTGGAGCGCAGAGATTCATACGACGGATGTTTCTGCCGTTCAGATCGTCAGGAACTGGCGATGTGGCAGAAGCTGCATGTGGCTTGGCGTTTTGGACCGTGTACATTTACAAGCGCGTGTAGAACAACAAGAATCACGTTCAAAGAAAATGCTCAAGAGCGTTCACAAATCTAGTGTCAACGCGGCTGAATTATTTCATCAATGAGTTCTTGGCATCGACTAAGCTATATGTGTTTACCAAAGGATCGAGCTCGATTTGCTATTTGGCTACGAGTCGATTTACCCCAGACGCCAACCCGATGCATTACCAGTTTCATCAATCATGTATGCCGAGGGAGAGTGGTTGCCAATGCACGCTGACTCGATGTAGTGCACCCCATCAACGACAGTCTCGAGATATCTACGATGTGGAGAGGAGACGGCCACCGACGATGCGGCGCAAGAGCTTCCTGCTTTGGCCTGTTTCCAGGTCTCGCCTATACCTGTTCCAGCTCCTCTGTCGGTCGTCGCAGTCCTTCATGTGGGCTATTCTCGGCGGTCAGCACGAAGTCCTGCGCAGCTTCAGAGGGCACGCTTCGGCAGGGTGGAGTTTACCAAGAAGCCAATCCCATTGTCGATCCTCACGCAACAAAATGTCCTCACCGGTCTCGCGAGCCAGTCTGTCACGACGGGCCTGCGCAGCTGCGGCTTCGCCAACGAGATAAGGATCCTCCAGCGGACGGCTGATTGTGGCTTCCGCCTCGGCCACTTCGCGTTGCTCGGAAACACGACTCAACCCGCTGTAGCGCCTTATCGGCTCGGTTGGCGCTGGGTTCCGGCTATCCGTCAAGCGTCGCTCCACGACGTTGCGGTAGTGACGCGCGGCGGGGGCGTTGTTAGCGGACCAGGTCGGAAGGCAGTAGTTGTGCAACGTCATGGCGTGCTGTGGAGGGAGAGGAGGAACTGGAGGAAGACCGATGGTGCGAGGCTGCGGCGTTGTTGCGGTCCGATTTCTGGCCAGTCCGGCAGTGTACGCTGGGGTAGCTTCATTGCGGACGCTGCGAGGGAGCGTATGGTAAGATGGCACATCGGAAACTATGATTTGAAATGCCCATCAGCCCAAAATTCATATGGCTCCAGCAACATTGAAAGCGAACATGTGACGACAGAGCATGGTCGACATACCGTATGAAGGCGCGGCAGACCGTACAGAAGCTGTCTCAAAGTCCTCTGCGCTGTAGCGAGGTGTGGAGAGTGACGCCGTCATGATGGAACCGGCGGTGACAAGGCGCCTAATGCTGAGATATTCAAAAACGCGGGGAACCAAGGTAAAAGCAGTCGACACGTGTATCGTGGAGAAGAGTAATGTCAATATCGACAACGAAACCCAGCTTGAAGGGATCTGCGTTGGAGTCGAAAGCAGCCGCCAAGTGAGGAGAAGCAGAGGGGCGAGGTTGGTGGTATCTCCAGAGCTCGATGAGCAGGTATACCACGCGGAGCCAACTGCGACAAGGCAGCGAAGAATGTTTCCCGTAAGACGATAATATCTGTTCGTGTGGCGATGGCCAGGTCCTCTATCTGGTTTATTAGGCAGTCCTCATCACAGCCAGCGGGCGTCGTCGGCACAACAAATGGCGCATGTGCCCTATCGGACGTAAGCCGGGATGCCGCCAAGCACACGTCGATGTGGACGCTCGTCACTGTAGCAAAACGGACGGTTCAGAAGTTGCCCACGATTAATCTGCTGTCCAAGCTCTAAAAGAAGAAAGAGAAGAAGAGCAACGAGGAGAAGACGAAATACAAAGAGGCGTTGCGTGTCCAACGCTCGTACAAAGTAAAAAGCGAAGTCGAGCAGCGGAGGTGGGGGGGAGCCAAAGATGAACGGAATGGGACGGAGATGCAGTGGCACATGTCGAGTATTACTACCTAGTACATAGTACCAGTAATTACATGCTACTATTTGTAGTAGTGCGCAGTACTAGTAGGAGGCACACAGATGACGAGGCAGGGGAAAAGAAAGGATAAAGCACGCGCTTCCAAATCTTGGCACCTTGGCGGCTTGGTGCTCAGCCCTCTAAAACGCCAGCTACCTGGGTGGAGGGGGGTTTGCTTTTGGGGGCACAAGGACGGTGTATGCATCATATTATTATGTAGGATGCTCAAGCGTTGCAAGTCTCACATTTCTGCACGCTGCATAATTACATAGTTGTCCGGATCTAACCTTGGAACGCCCAGCAAGTATCGAAGCTCACAGCAGATGGCCTTCACGTCCTGGCAAGGGTGAGTGAGATACGTGGAGGTTGGCGGACACGGCGGGGAACGAATGAGGAACCCGAAGGCTGGGGGTGATTAACGGCCATCAGTGTTTATGCAAGTAATTACTACGAGAATGTCTGTGCTACCTTGTTGGATGCGTGTAGGACGGGTTGCTCTGCATGCATATTACATAGTTCCAGCCTGCTACGGGGTAGTAGTGCTCGCTCTGTTCTGTTGCTGCGCCCTACGAACGGGCCAACGTGATGAGGGGTGTGGCGGTGGAGTGGAGAGTCGCGGCCAACTTTCTGCTTGTCATCGTCTGGCCCAAGCTCCAACGCTTGCCGCGACTTCCGACTCGCTAAGCCACCTTGACCCTCCAGCACCTAGAACAAGTCGGCTGGCTGCATTTTGGGTTCATGCTTGACAGAGCAATCAGTCATTTTCACAGACGATACAACAGTCAGGCGACCGTCATTCCACCGCCCTGACGGTTGCCCGACTCTGTCCACAGTCAAGATAACAGCTTGCCTTCTGTCATCATGACTGCTTGTCATGATGACGGGTCCATCTTTCGAATACCAGCCACCCAACCCACGGCTCGAGATCGCTGTTCAAGTTCGTCGCGAACACAGGCCACGCCAATCCTTCGACCGTAGTCTCCGGCACCGACTCGGAAAGGGCGATATCCGGTGTGAAGTCTGACTCGCCCGTCGGAAGATTAGAAACCGATTCAAGCAACCTCCCCATGCAGAAGGGAAAGGGGTTTCATCTGGGAAATAAGAGACTGCTGCAGAGGGAACACGGCATGATGATAGGTCTTTGGGTGTGTATGCCTCATAGTCTGGCCCCGAGTCGCCCAGAACAGAGCGAAGAGTCGCCACGGCTTTCCGGGCTTCTCGTGAACTATCGCATTGCCGTTCATGTTCATGAACTCAAGCTCAGAACTCTCCCAATCATGAGGTGCGTTCTTCTCTCCGTCATTATGGGTTTGGAGGTACAAGCACAGAACGCTCGTGGCCAGAAGTAAATTCTTCAGGAAAGCAGACGATACTCTCCAGCGGTTCTGGTACAACGGGCCATCTGTCTGAGTCTCCTAGGAGCTTTGTCAAGAACATTGAAGTAACGTGATTTTATGTAGGGCTGTAGCCTGTAGGGTAATAAGAGGGTTGTGGCTCGGAGGGAGGGTTGAAGGAGAGGTTTACCGTAGATTGTGGGTCTCGATTCAACGCCTGGCTCCCAGGCGGAGCGGGCTGCGGCCTCCGGGGCATTGCTCCGGACCGGACCATCCGCGGAGGGTCGCTGGCTTGCAAGGTCGGTCCAACCAAATAGTCATTCGCTCGATATAAATCGCTCACGAGCATGGCTCTCGTATATGTTCATCGGCGTGCTCCTCATTTTCCTTGCCAGTGGTTCATTCACATTTGTTCGTAATAACAGGCCCGGAAAAAACACTCACCAACTCGACCACGGTGTTTGATGCCTAATGGAGCGAAACAGAAACCAGATATCACAGACATGATTTAGCTGCTGGGAAGGACTCAATGGGGCGACTGGGATGAAAACTTGGGCATGGATACTGGCAATGGCAGTTATGGATTTTTTCTTTTCGTTATAATATTCAAGGACGCCTTTAAGACCTCGGAGAATAAAGATTGGGCAGCCAATTCGTGCAAAAGGGAGCTACTCGCTTGTGGTGGAGTTGGAAGGCGCAAAGCCTTCTTGCAGGGTTCCTTGAGTCCCTAAAGTGGTTTCGTCACGTCCTTAGGGCGGCCCTCTAGTGGTTAGTAATGCTCGCTCCAGGTACCTCGTCGCGTTACCCACGCGTGACATTATGGCAATCGATGCTAAATTTATCCAACGCCTTGGACACAGTCGACTGCAATAAGGAACCTGCAGCTTGCGACACTCATCATCGCGAAAGTCAAGACCGATCCTCGTCCCTCGCGTGCAAGCTGAGCAAACCGCGAGGCAATATGCCTACGCGCATCGAGGAGTCGCCTGACATCTACGGCGTGTCCCCATCCCCTGCTACTCCAGCGCGAGGCACATCTCGCTCTGCGACAAATGGCCACCCACAATCTGCAAGACGTAGCACGTCTGAGATGAAGAGGAAACGAGCTGGCACGACCGCGGACCATCGTTCGCAGCGACGACGGAGGACTGCAGACTCTTCGAGAACTGACACCGAGGACGAGGACGATGGTGCTGAGTTTGAGGACGTCTATGACCCAGACCAGCCAGCCAGGGAAAGACGAACAGTACAAAAGGGATTGAGAGACCTGTTAAAGGGCATTTCTGAAAACCCAGAAGAGTTCCTGCAAAGTGACTCACGCGGCTTGCACGAGACTATTCTCAAGGCCAACGAGCTGTCGAAACAACTCAAACAAACGACCGAGGCCACCATCGACTCACGACTTCTCGTCAGCACGACCGACCTCTCTTATCGAAAAACGCTACGACTCACGCAGGGCAGTCTATCTCATGGCATCGATGCGGACGAGTTCCTGTCCAAAGCCATTACCTACATGCGAAACGGAGGCGGCATTTCCGACGATAACGACCACGATCTTTCCAGTACCCAAAGACAGCGACGCGTGGTGTCGTCGCGCGGTGGAGGCGACGATGACGACGACGACGAGATAGGTGACGAAGGCGACATGATGAACTGGTCGCACTTGGGCCGATTCGCGTGTCTACCACGCATACGTCGACCAGCACTACCGGGGTTCTTACTGGGCCCTCTATCTGTGGAAAAGAAGACGCGCAGGATAACGAAACGCACTGCACCATTCCGACCCAACAATCTGACGGAAACGAGGCCCGAGGTTCTGAATGTAGAAGACTTGGCCAAGAAAGAAAACGACTTGACGGCAATCTGCGGCAAAATCCTTCACCAGCTGAAAACCATCCAATCGAGGACTCAGGAGACGGTCGCTGAGTTGATAGGAGACGACATGGACGACGAGGAGACGACTAGGATCATGCACAAGCACGGGCTACGGATTACAGGGGGTATCGATCTGATGCGTTTCGTTGTCAATCCAAAGTCATTCGGACAGACTGTGGAGAATATCTTCTACGTCAGCTTCCTCATACGAGACGGCCGAGTCGAAATCGATTTCGATGAGTATGATTTGCCGGCTCTAGGTCAGTTCTTCCCCGGTAGCAGATGACTATTTTGGATGATGCTGACATCGCTCGTAGCACCGGTTGATCGCGACTCTGAGGGCAACGACGTTTCTCGCCACAGCACCTCGAAGCACCAGGCCATCATTGCCATGGACGAGAAAATCTGGCGCGAAATCATCGAGTTGCTGGATCTACGTGAGCCAATGATAGAGCACCGCAGTGAACCAAGATATGCTGGACCAGGCGCAAGAGGCTGGTACAGTTGATGCGTTCTACAACCTTGGAATTGGCGAATCCGATGGTTATCATTATCTCAACAACTGATTCCATGGCCAAGCAAAGGCCAGGAAGCATTTCACGACCTGATATTCGGGGGCCGCACGTGTGGATGGCACTCGGCCGAGTTGTTGAGATTCTTCATTAACAGGATCTGGTGGCAAAATCACAGTCACATATTGTGGTGAGCTGCCGTGGTCGTCGAGGAAACTATGGCTACTCGCACCGAGCTTTGGGTCTGAAGCTGGCTCAGCCTTTGAGCGTGGAGTGCGAATAATGTCGGGTGCTATGACGTGAAACATGGTTGAGAAATATTGGCGGTTCAATGATCCGGCGATGACAGGAATTGATAGATGAGAATTCGGTACAGCAGCAGCTCATCTAAAGATCCTACAATGGCATCCAACGCAGTCGCTTGGTCGAGCGTGCGATGCTCGACCAAATATGTATCTCACTAGTCACTACTGCTGAGTAACTCATTTGATCTTTTTCAGTGCTCAAGTGCCGGAGCCGAGACTCTCGGCACCCGTAATTTAATAAGCTTAGGGCCGCCCTGGTCACGTCGGCACTTGCTGCTCCGGGGCTGACACTGGGGTAATACCGCAATACATGTATCACCGAAAAAACAGGGCGTGGCTACGCTGAGAAAGGGCTGTGGGGCCATCCTAGGCGCCCAAATTCTCCGTGACGTGACAGCATACCTCGGCATGTCGCCCCACAGGCTCGGTGCTCCATACCGCGGTCTGGGTTTGTCATGAAATTTGGTGCCGTGCTCGTCAACAGGCTTTCTTCGAGCAGATTGCGCCGTGCTCTTTTAAATTAAATCATGATCAAAGCAGCGACCTCCCTTTTCAAAAGAACACATATTCGACCTCGTAATATTTGCGTGCCACAATCACTTCAGCCTCAGCCACGTGTCGCGACCGTTGCGCCGTTGGTAGCGCCGCGTGAATCTGTTGGCGCTAGGCCTTGCGTCATCGACAAATACCAGTACAGAAACTTTTCGCAGGCGCGCGAGAGCACACCGAGGAGGACTGGCGATCTCATCACTTCTTCAGGATATCGACCACCATCCTCTGCTGCCGCACAGCGGAATCATAGCATCAGATCTATTGCACCCAGACACTTGTCCAGTTCCTCCGTCGTACAAGGGAACACCATGTCAGAGCAACTCATCCCATCGAATCCCCAGGACCTGATGGTCATACGCAACATCTCGCCCAACATTGCGACATTCTCCTTACCGTTCACTCGGTATGGCAAAATCGCCTTAGGGGGACGCGGTACACTGGGTAAGTTGAAATGAGGTCCTGGGCCTCTCTCTAGATAAAGGCTGATAAAGGGCGCTCTACTAACATCTCGTCTCTTGTTCAGTCAAGCTCTCTTCAGGAGCACTGGCCATCTTTTCTCCCGTGGCGCTCACCGAGGCGGCCAAGGCCAAGGTGGCAGAGATGGGCGGCCAGGTCCGTTACATCATCGCCCCCGACTTCGAACACCACATCTTCATCTCGGAATGGGCGCAAGCGTATCCGGGATGCACCATCGTTGGGCCTGACGGACTCCCGGAGAAGCGGACCAAGCAAAAGGACAGCGATGCCAAGATCGGCGGCGAAGAGTTTCAGGTCGTCTTCACAAAGGACAACAAGCGCACCATCAAGATCGGCGCCGACTTCGACGCCGACTTCGACTACGAGTACGTCGACGGTCACGGCAACAAGGAGATCGCCTTCTTCTACAAGCCCGGACAGGTCCTCATCGAGGCCGATCTCATCTTCAACCTACCCGCGACTGAGCAATACAGCAAGCTGCCCGAGGCGGACCGGCCCACAGGTTTGGTCAATAAAATAGCCCAGGCGGTGCTTAGCCCCAGTGGCGATACCACGTGGATGCAGCGCTTCCAATGGTACCTGTCGCATAAGGATCGGGATAGTGTTCGGGAAAGTCTTCGAATCATTGACACGTGGGACTTCAAGACGCTGATTCCCTGTCACGGTGATGTGCTTGAAGGCAACGGCAAAGAAATATTCCGCAAGGTGTCTTCATGGTATCTCGTGGATAAGAAGTACTAGTAGGTAACGATTGGCTATCTATCGCTGGAGGGAGCCGCCATGTGCGACGGAGGAAATTTTTAGCTTGTTTCTTCTCGCCAGGCAGACGTTGGACCGTCATGTATAACAGGCTTCATATATCGATCATACAGAGTTTTCAAGAGAGTGCCAGGTCGTGGCGTGGAGCTAACTCACGCTTGTGTGGTGATCGTGTTGGCACAAGGTCGGAAAGTATTTGTTGGCAGAGATAGGGCCGACTGGCTGCCGTGTGCCGCATGCCGGAGGATTAATTGAGCCAACTTGATTCTCTTTGCGAGTTCTCTTGGACGACGGGCAACTCCGGTCGGTAGATAGCACGGCACGGTACCTAGATAATGTAGGTGGTAGGCAGTGGGTACGGAGGAACGGAGGTCCCCTAACGAAGAATGCAGGGCGCATGCCTTTGCACTGTCAGCCTGCGTTTGCCTCCCCACGAGTGGGGTTGGCCGGGGCCACGAGGTGCTTTTTACCAGAAATAGGCCTGCCGATCTCGTTTCCGATATATTGCCTCTTCCTGACACAAGAAGACCCTTTCGACCCAGCATTGGAGTGAGCAAGCGAGAAAGTAGGTGTACTTGCAAGCTCCACGACACAAGCCAGGGCAGGCAGGTATCGATGACCCGGAGCTCGTCCTTATTAGGCGCCCGCCAACCTGTATCGTGTTCTCCTCAGCAGCACGATGCCTCCTGGACTCCCCAGATGAGGTCCTCGTTTCATCCTCGTCCAACAGCGCCGAGCATACCAGATGATCCCAGTGCGCGTTTAGCTTCCGATTGATACACAATCCATATTTGAAATGTTCAAAATGACGAGGGCCCACGAGGCTGCCTGCAGACAGGGTATCTCTCTATATACAGTGACTGGGTCTTATGGAAGAAGGTATACTACGTCAAATGTCGGAATTATGTGCAGATCGACTGACAGGATATCATCCTCTTAGCTTGTCACATACAGCAGGTGTCACTGCCACGTCATTTCGTCCGGAACCATGCGTCTCTCTGTTCTTTCTCTACTTGTCTTCGCCCAAGCCCTCCAGCAGGCGGCTGCGCTCGCTGGCCAAGACGCCGGTCCGCAAGAACCTAGACTGATCAAGAGGTTTTCGCGACTCAAAAGCTGGGCTTCAGGTGTCCCTCATGGCATGACGCTTGTGGGCTACTTCCCTGCTACCGACGTACGTGGTCCAAAACGAAAATACGTCGTTTTCTGATATATCGCTCGTTTCGATCCAAACATGAAGAACCACATTGCTGACGTGAAACAGTATCAACTAAGAGACTATGAAGCATCCTCAAGCTCCCAGGACAAGAAAAAGAATCTGAAAGTCTTGACCTACGACCCAGGTTACCCCCCGGTTGACTTGGCCGGACATGGCAAGACAGGTCCCGGCGTCTATGTTCGTCAAAGACGATACAAGGAAAAGGGACTGCGCCAGATGGATTGCGCCCTCTTTGCCAAGACGGAGGCCTTGAGCACCTTACCCAAAGTCGAAATCCCGAGCTCGGTGAAACCAAAGGAGGGAGACAAGAAGGCCTGCCAAAGACACGATCACGACGACCAAGGGCCTCTCCAAACCCTAGAGCCTGTGCCTTACACGACAGACGGTCATCCCTCTCGCCCAACGCATATCAACATGGTCGATAACGATCCGGATGATGAGGACACGTACGGCGAATGTGAACCGGGAAGGATCGAGATGATCGATAAGGACGACACCGACGCACCATGTACTTGTTCGTTCGATGAGTCCGACCAAGACGAGCCGATCATCAAGTACATCACCGAAACAGCAAAACTCAAGAAGCCACATCAGGCGTTGCGCGTTTCCGAAATCGGCCACGGCTTCGAGCAGAAACAGGTCATGATCATACCAGACTTGATCGAGAATGATGGCGAACGCTTCGGCTGGCGGGTTCGCTGCGGCAAGAACTTCAAAGGCCTTCAGAGCCAGCCCGCCGACTGGAGCAAGTGGCACATCATAGGCGGCTCAAGGGTAGGCAAGACAGCATCTGCTGATCAAAAGGGCTCGGGCAAGGAGTCGTCTCGTCACAGGCACTTTAAATGGCCATTTGGCACTTGATACCCTTCACGCTGGAAAGGCTCGTTTTACTAGGGAGGGAGCCGGTCTTCTCCATGTACATTACCTTGGCTTTTAAGTCGATTGTTCAATTGTACATGCTTATCCTGACTTTCGCACGCTCATTCATCCTTGGCTGTCGCATGTGTCGTGAATCCCATGGCGGAGCTCGCACGCTCGCTGCCTACTACATAGTAGTAGCATCGCAAGTGGTCCTGGCTGTCAACACCTTGCTCCCTCCGGTACCCTACACAAGTCCTGGTGTGCTACTGACACATTATAGATAATGGGTCATGGTGATCCACCACCTATGGCTGAGCCAAGCCCGCACTTTTGGGCGGCAGTCCCTCATGGCCCACGTTGACGAAGAAGAATATTACCAACGGCCCGAGAGGGACTTTGGATGGAGAGCAATTGAGCCCAGTTGAGAGCGGGATACATTGGCCCGCGTCGAGAACATGGCAGACAGAATGTGTTTGCAAAGAATTCACGAATCATAGAGGGTTGTAAATAAAAGTGTTTGAATCCATTCTTCGCTCTGTTGTTGCGATGGTGACCTTTGCACCGTTACTTGACGATTGATTACGTAGGTAGGCTGTGGCGGGGCACACACGCGTGCTGCACCGTGGAGGCCGTGTTCGGCCCAAGGCAACGTCAACTGCTCAGCAACCATCAAGCTCCATCCACATCACTTCCAGCTCGTCTTGCCTGGCCAGCGCTCAAGATCTGGGCGAAGGAAAATGACATCGAACTCGGCATTATGACCGAATACGGGCGGATGGACCCATTCTCCTTTGCGACCTCCAAAGACGTTAATCATCCCGTTAGCATTCGAATGTATGTCTGTTGTGAAGCAATCCTACTCCCGTTCTCAGACTCGTCTCGCGCTTCAGTCTCCCTCAAAAACTTTTTAACTGACCGATTTGCTCACTAGAATCAATTTGGAGGGCAACGAACCTCCTGTCAAGTTCTCAACGTTGGTCGAACGACCTGAGCTTCGTCACATCGGCTCCAATACTAGGTGATCGCAACTACTTCTATGACTTGACCTTGGACCGACGCTAACCTTACTTAAAAAGCCCCAACTCCGACCTCTACATAACTGTCCAAGTTTGGGCTGGCTCCAAACCTCTCACTGTACCGGTGCAAACGAAATATAAGGCCTTTCGATCAGAACGAAGGTGGGCGACGTGATTACCCACGCTTGCTCGTATAGCCGCTGCTGACACGCACCTCTTGCAGATGGAACGAATGGCTCGATTTGCCGATATCTTACAAGACTTTGCCGAATAACGCTCGCCTCGCCATCACGATATGGGATCTATCCCCGACGGGTGGCAAGGACGCCGTGGGCCATGCGATTCCCTTCGGGGGAACATGTCTGCCCATGTTTGATGGCGATAACCAGCTGCAGAAGGGACGTCAGAAATGCCTGGTTCATCGACACAAGCCTGCCGATGGCACGGACAACTCCATCACGCCGGCTTTGGTCAACGCCAAGAAGAAGGCCATCTCTACCGACGGTGGCAGCCTCCTCCTCGACAAGAATGCCGAGGAACTCGATAGGATGGAGAAGCTTTTCAAGAAGCACGAACTAGGAGAGATACCTCGCGTGGACTGGCTCGATCAGATGGTTTTCCGCAGCTTCGAAAAGCGTGGCCTGCAGGCAGCCGAGTCGTCAATGCAGATGCTACAACTCCAACGCGCCTTGGACTGGGGGCGGGAGAACCAGTCGAAGAAGCAGGATGATTATCCTAACGACGGTCGGCCAAATGTGTCGGCTTTCTTACTCAACGTAGAGCTACCTCGTTTTGATTTCCCCGTTGTCTTTGCCGACCACGAGTACGAGCCACCGCCGATATCAACCCTCCAGCCCCTGTCAGCATCACAGGGAGGGATGCCCCAACGTCAACCTCAAGTCCAGTTTGGCCCGGGCATCAACAGCCTGGAAAAAGGCTCCGATGGGCTTGGGGCACGTCTCATCAAAACTTACGATCCCGAAGTCGGGCAGCGCGACAATCCGGCCGAAGTGAAGCACAGAAGGCTTTTCCGAAGCTCACACAGGCACGGGATTCTTGACAAGGAGTTGAAACCGAACGCCAAGGTTCGGGACGAGTTGAACCAGATCATGTCGTACTCGCCGACCCATGCGCTGTCACCTGAAGAGGCGGATCTGGTGTGGAAGTTCCGGTATCACTTAACGAGAGACAAGCGAGCCTTGACTAAATTCGTCAAGTCCGTTAACTGGAGCGACCAAAATGAGTCCAAGCAGGCTATTCTGGTATTAAGTCGATGGACTGAGATCGACGTTGACGATGCCCTCGAGCTCTTGGGTCCGTCCTTTGACAACCCGGCCGTTCGATCGTATGCAGTGGACCGTTTACGGAAGGCCGATGACAAGGAACTGCTGCTGTACCTGCTCCAGCTTGTTCAAGCTCTCAAATACGAGCACATCTCCGCCGAGTCCAAGGAAGAAACCACACAGGACTCATCGCTGGCGCACTTTCTCATACAGCGAGCGGCAGCGAACTTCATGCTCGGCAACTATCTCTACTGGTACCTGATGGTGGAGTGCGACGATCACAGCCCGGAGCAAGGCATGGACAACAGGAACATTTATCGGAAAGTGGCCTACGAATTCATGGTAGAGGTGGCTCAACAGCCAGACGGTGCAGACAACAGAAACGCGCTTCTCCGGCAGGCTGAATTGATCGCCATCCTATCCAAGCTTGCGGCCGAGGTGAAAATGTCGACCGAGTCGATCGCCAAGAAAGCTGAGCGAGTCAAGGCATATCTCGCGGACCCCAAGAATGAGCTCTCTTCGATCGATCCTCCTCTTCCCATGCCGCTCGATCCATCGATCAAGGTGATGGGCATTGTGTCAGACCAGGTCACCGTCTTCAAATCGTCACTCAACCCAATTAAGCTGACTTTCAAGACGACCACGGGTACGACTTACCCCATCATTTTCAAGCTGGGCGATGATCTCAGACAAGACCAATTGGTGATTCAAATCATCACCCTCATGGACCAGCTCCTCCAAAAGGAGAACCTGGATCTAAAGCTATCCCCCTACAAAATCCTGGCAACAAGCACCACGGCGGGCGCTTCACAGTTCGTCCAGTCCCAAAGCCTGTCCAACATCGTCGGCAAGTACAAATCGAACCCAGCCCTCGCCTACCTCCGCCACCACAACCCGGATGACAGACAGCCCCTCGGCGTTCGTCAGGAAACGCTCGACACGTACGTCAAGTCCTGCGCCGGCTATTGCGTCATCACGTACATCCTTGGCGTCGGTGACCGTCACCTGGACAACCTGTTGCTTGCCCCTGACGGGCATTTCTTCCACGCCGACTTTGGCTTCATCCTCGGCCGCGACCCCAAGCCCTTCGCGCCGGTGATGAAGCTCTCCAAGGAGATGGTGGACTGCATGGGCGGCATGAACTCGGATGGGTACGAGAAATTCAAGCAATACTGCTTCCTTGCGTACGCGGCTCTACGCAAGTCGTCGAATCTCATTCTCAATCTGTTCAGTCTCATGCTTCATGCGAACATCCCAGACATTCGACTCGAACCGGACAAGGCGGTGATCAAGGTACGCGAGAGATTCCTGCTGGACATTGGCGAGGAGGAGGCCATGATGAGATTTGGAGCCGTGATTGAGGAGGCTTTGACGGCCTTGGCTCCTGTGGTCATTGATAAGTTACACGAATGGGCGCAGGCGTTGCGGGCGTAGCTTGGCGGCTGCACCTTCAATATAGGTTTAGCGGCCCGCTTCGTTTTTCAATTCGTTATCAACGATTGGCTCGTGAGGCATTTCATGGTTTTCGTGGTATGATTCTTGTACAATGGGTGAGTCGATGTAATACAGGAGAGGGGAAAGCTCAAGTGTCACCAAACACAAAAACTCCTTTCCCTTTCTTGAACCCCCCTAAGCCAACTTGCACTGCCTCACGGAGGCGCGTCTCTTCCGTGTCCCAATTCCATTCTATCTCGTCGATGGGTACATCACGGAACTTTCCCTCCCGCATCAAATTCAAGATGTCGTCTACCATATGTTTCCGCCCAAGGGCATCTTGTTGGTTCCATTTACTCAACCAAAATCCCACGAAGCGAATATCCTTGAATATTAGAAGACCAAGCGGTAAGTTTACAGGCTGTTTCGACATGCCGCCGTAGGACACCATGGTGGCGCCCTCGCTGAGGGAGCGTGCGAGCGCGGTAGCGGACTTGCCGCCGACGCAGTTCAGGGCGAGGCCAATTTTGTCACGACCTTGGCGCGTTATTTCGGCGAGTTGGTCCCTCCAAGCACGCGAGAGAAATTGAGATTCTGTGACAATGATGTCGGCACCGAGAGAGAGGAGCTCTTGGCGCAAAGCATCGGTTTCTTCGGTTGTCGGTCTGTCACGGATGACGTTGATACTCCGTAGACCCCAAAGTCTGCCAAACTGAATAGCGGCACGACCCACGCCTGAATTGGCACCATTCTGTATGAACCACTCGCCGCTACCGACGTCAAGGGGCCGTATGGGCAGGCCAGGCTTGAGGGCGGCTCGGGGACCGTAGGTGCGCAGGATGCGATAGGCCGTGCAGGGGTTCACGCTGACGGTAGCGACCTGCGCGGGCGTCAAACCGGTCTTGTCCACGGAAAGAAGCTCATCCGCGCTGAAGACGGCGTGCGTTCGCCACGTGCCGATCTGCGATATGGCGGGTATGACCCAGTCGCCTTTGCGGAGGTTCGACGAGGAGGACGGGGAGACGACCTCGAAGACGCCCTCGTTCCCGGGGACAGCGGAGGGCTCAGCAGTCCCGATGAGGGAGGTGAGGGCCTGCTTGGAGCCGTAGGTGCCTTGCACGGTGTTGATGTCGGCTGGGTTGATGGGCGCGGCGAGCGTACGAACAAGGACGGAGGACGAGGGGATCGAAGGCGAAATCGAGTGCGTGTGAAGCCTGAGGGTGAAAAAAATCAGGATCAGGTGTTTCTTTGTTAGAAGATGGGGAGCTTGACTTGGCTCACTTCAACACATCTGAAGGTTCGCCGTTTTGGGAGTAGACGAGTGCTTTGGCTTGGGTGTAGCCGTAGGGTCCGGACTTGCAGCGCGGCGTGGATGTTGAGAAGTGTCTGCCGAGGGGATGCGATCGGGGACGTGCAGAGGTTGGAGAGAGCCAGCAACGATGGAGGCACCGTACGCTGGCCATGTTGTGGTGTTGCGATTGAGCTGCGTCAATTGCTGAATAAATTGCGTAGAGCTTCGTCACTGGAGGTTCGTTCGGCAGTGACGTTCCCCCGGCTGGGGATCATGTGTTTGCCCGCGCGCGCAAGCGTCTTTGGTGGGGAATTGACGCCATCCTTCGTCATCGGGCTTAATTTATTTTCATTCGAATTCACCACATCCCAGTGCTCTGAGTTGTCCTTTTCACTTGTGTGGAAGCAGGCAAGCCACTCGCATGTGATTGGGAGCCGTGTAATGTCTGGGAGCGTTCATTTGTTGCAATGGTCTAGAAAGTCGCCCGACTTGGCCCAGCATGTTCGCACTGCAGAAATACGAAACATGCACGAGGCAGCTCGCCTCTCGTGCAACACGAAGTCGGCCTGCACTAGCCAAGTATGACATAATAATAGGCAAGGGAGAG
>JADHZA010000263.1:0-31044 GCA_018831705.1 Torrubiellomyces zombiae
AGGAGAAAGATTCAAGGGCCTTTCCCATCTGAGGGGTATTGTATACCTTTCCATCGGATATATCGTTCCTGGGTAGACGAGGGCTTCCTTATAGATCATATTACGGATCTCGGGAGGTAATCCAAGAAGGTTGAACGGCATGTTGGTGGCTCGAGATGGTTTTGCGTACATAGTAGCGTTGAATGGGGTCTGCGGTAAACAACAAGATACTGCGACCGTTGGGCTAGCTGGGCGGATGCTGAGATCAAGCAAACCACTTGAAATAGAAGACTTTGTGAATTTGTCAGGTGCTTGTCCGATTCTCGACGATACGATTTGGAAACAGGCGAGGTCCACGCATTTATACATGTATCGGACCAGCGCCGCGTGGGAGTAGAGCATCGATTCAAGATTTAGAAAACCTTGTACTTATAGGGAAAAAGCGATAGTACTTTTCTGAACAACGTATTACCTGCTCACCCATTTATTGCATATGCATGCTGAGCGAAAAACAGCCAAGACTTAAGTGTGGCATCATGATGTCTCTCGAGCAGCTGTTCATTACGTCTGAGAATGGAGAGCAGGCTTTCGACCAACACAATAAGACCACCTGGCGCACGGTTCGATTATGGGCAGCTGCGGGCGAGCTTTGCCATCAGGCAGAAAACTGGAATTGATGCGTGCGAGGCTTGTTTGTCCTCTTCAATAAAGGTGTTCGTTGAACAAGGAAGTCCCCCCATGGTATTGCCTTTGCCAGAATGTACTATCGCGCACAAGGGCGCACGTTGAACCAGCCCTATGTTCTCGACCTTTTTGTCTATCCACCACCCTCAATGCTGTTCAGCTGCTGGCTCAGCGTCTCGAACGAAACATGACTCCCGCCACATACAACAATGACGACGTTACTATCCTCTTTCAACCCGGGAACACACTCTTCCAACCGTCCTTCGTAACAAACCGCCGCGCACACCGAGCAGGCCAACTCGACAAAGAGTCGGTCCTCGTCCAGCAAGCGTTTACTCGCGCGTATAGCCTGTTCATCCGAAAAGACGAGGCTCGTCACCACATCCTTGCGCAGACCGTGATCCAGCGCTTTTTGACAAACGCGTCGAGCGCCCAGACTAGTGGCCTTGCTCGTCATGGCAGGAAGCATGATGAGTTCGCGACTGGCGACCGATTGGGCAAAGGAGTCTGCGCCCTTTGTCTCGACTGCGATGACGCGCGGACTTGGATAAGGCAAGGCATCGACACCCTGCATGATACCTGAGAAGAGGCCGCCTCCGCCGACGCTACAGATGATTGCATCGATTCTCGGCTCGAACGACGAGGCAGGGTAATGAGCCGTCGCTTGGACGAGCTGCCTTTTCGATTCCTCCACAATACCCGCATTCCCGTCCCAAATCTCAGGGGCATCAAAGGGCGGAACATAGACCAGTTCCTCATCGGGATTATCCCTTGCGGCCTGGGGCATGACCGTTTCCCTCATGTAGGGGTCGGCCTCGATCCAGGTATCGCCAAACTGGACGACGTTGGAGGCACCAGCGTCACGGATCATCTGGACCATGCGAGGCGACGTCGTGGCAGGGAGAACAATGGTGGCTCGGCAGTGAAGTGTCACGGCGGCCAAGGCGCAGGCGAGCCCGGCATTGCCGCCGGACGAACAGAAGAAGTGAACCTTTTTAGAGCCATCGGTGTCTTTCAGTTTGGAGACGAGGTAGCTCCCGATGCCACGGGATTTGAACGATCCAGAGGGCTGGAGATTTTCTAGCTTGAGATAGACGTTGCTGGTTTATGAGTCAGAAAGAGTGAGCGAGTGAGTGAGTGGGCCGAGGTCGGAGGTTTCACTTACCATCCGGCGCATCGGGATAGGGCTGCTGAGCGGATAAGGGGCGTTTCTATCCACGGTCGTTTGGTCGCCATGGTTGTTGTATATGTGGAGGAGGGACAGACGAGGTTGATGTCTTCCTCGGCGTTTGCAAAGATTGAAGATGGAAAGATTGAATGTTGGCCCTCCGCATCCTCTTTTATACGGAAACTGGGGCCCCGGAGTATAGAAGGTAAAGTAAAAAGCGCTGAAGTAACAGCATAGCCAGTGGGCTGTAGACGACGTTTCTTTTACGCTACATACAGGTAGCCTTTGGGGCCCGCGGGCGATAGTGGGGATGGTGTTGGGTCGTCAGTCATGGCATGTTAGTCACTCACTCCTATTCCAGAACTCGATGGAAGCAAGTGGGCGCCAATTCATATTTCTTCTCATACATGAGCCCTTTCGCGGCATCATCACCGCCATCCACGGCTTCGTATGCAGCCCCATGAGCAATGTATGTCGTCCAACCACCATCGCACGTTATGCAAGGCCCTGACGACTCATATATCCACGTCATGGCCAGCCACTTGATGCAGCTTCAACAAACCGCAACACCGACGCTCAGTCATCGTCCAGCCCAGCACAATGTTCCGACGAGACATCAACCACCTCATACCGATCCTTCAGCGTCCAAATCAGATCAAACTTTTCGCGCGGGTACTTGTCGACATCTCGGGCGCCCAGCTCCTCGGCAATATTCCTCATCTCCTTGTGCTCCCAGCTACGCAGCGCATTAGCATTCGTCTCTCTCCCGTATCAGTCCCTCTTACCAGATGAGAATGTTGCCCGAGCCCTCATACCGCTCCACCACCTTTCTCACACATCGACTGTCCCGTTTATCGCACGACACGTCCACTTCGACGTTGAGATCGCCGGCCAAGGGGGTAACCGTGTCGAACGGCCGCTTTCGTGAGCCATCTAACCCGCCCTGTCAGTTCACATCGTCCTTGATGGGGATGGTAGAGACACAAGCGAACCTTCTTTATAATCCTGTGCCATGACGTGACCAATGTTGTACTGCGACTCTTTACCAAACAACTTCCTCAAGCACTGCGCCCTCTTCTTTCCCCTCTCGCTGAGCTGGTGATCATCTTCGTCCTCTGGCTTCTCCCCATGACGGATCAGGTAGACGGTAGGCGAGGCATCGCGGGCGACGACGAGCGCACCCGCCGCGAGGAGGAGCAAGGGAGCAATCTTCATGTTGGCAAACTGGGGGATGAGCACATGGATGAGCAGTGTAGTGTGAGGATGGGAATACTATTGCCTATTATATACCCTAGCTGTCGATCATTCCGCGATACCCAGTTGTTTTCTTTTTACCATGTATCCCGCTTTTTACCATGTCGGGATACAACAAAACTGGCTCAGCAAATTGATCCCCACGTGGCTCAATCCATGGGCTCACGGTCATCTCGAACGTTACCGGATAGGGGAATAGTTTAACATGCAGCCATGACACCGAACCTATGGCCGCAGTTCTGCAGTGCGACGTCCCGTTACTTCTGACCAAGAAACCTTGGGCTGACGCGGTCAGATGGCCATGCCCGTGGAACAATGAGTGGCTGACTTTCGACGGCGCCGACGGAGACAGGGGGGGCTCCAGCGCGGAGCCGGGGGTCTGGGCTCACGACAGGGGGCCTTGCGCATTTTTACTTGTGTTTGGGTGTACGGAGTATTTTGCCCTCTGTTGTGAAAGGCCCTGGGCTCAAATGACTTCTACAAGTATGTAGTCATATTGCCTGCTCCCGTACAAGCATGGACTTGCACGTGTACAGCGTTGCCGGGCATTATTGATGAGCAATCTTCCCAGGCTGATTAGGCTGCTGACGTGGGCACATCCCGGCAGGAAGGAAAAGGAAGCTGATGTTGCCAATATGCGCGCTCTAGCCTCTTTCTCCAGTCTATTTTAAAAGCACATCCCTATCTACAGTAACATCAGAAGTGGATTCTTCTCACTATCTTTGAACCAAAACCGCCCCTTCTTGGACCCGTATAGTGTGCGCTTGCAACGTCCGCATAGCCGTCGCCAAGCTTAGCTTCTACCATTCTAATGATGTTCATGCTTACTCCGTACCTACCGAGTATTATATCTGGGGCGCGGTGGATCGGCGAGCCGGGGGAAACAATATTTTCTCACCGATTTACTTGTTCAGGTTAAGATCAGCTTGCGCCAAGCCGACACGGTCCGCTCTTCTCGGGCCAGCGTACCCGGGTTGGACGGCGTGTCCGTCTGACAGCCAGGGGCAACGGGGTGGTTTACGTACTCGAACTCATCAGCTCGACGACAGGAGATCCTGGATTCCCGAAACTTGTACAGCCTCGGGGCCCGCGAGCCCGACTTGTCACCCCTTTCGCTACCAAGGTCATTCGAGTTTGAAGCTACATCGGCCTTCGATAGTTTGTGTTTCTGGGTCCTCTCAACGTCATGTAAGCTTCCAGAACGCTTCCAAGGAGGAAGGTGACCCGCAAACACCATCATTTGTGCCGATTGGCCGAGAAGAAAGGGTTCTCGGGCCGCTGGATAGTTGCACGCTAGTCATCATGGTGGCTCTGGAGGAAGCCGAGGAACCGCGCCATCATGGTTCTCCCAAGGAGTCTCCTTCAGCGGGCCGCTACCCGAGAAGATGTGGCTTTCGGTCCTCTCGGCTCCTCTCAAGATGATGTCTGTGTGGGCCTTGTGCTGTTTGTATACAGCAGAAGTGTCTGTGTGCCTCGGCAACCTGATGGTGGGAGTTCGGAAAGCACAGACCATGGAGAGCAAATGGAATCGCGCTGTAGAAACTGCGGAAGACAAGTCAGGTGTACGACATGTCTGTCAATCCAATGTTAGCAAACATTCTTACCACAACCCCTCATCAGGCAATCTTGTCGGCATCACTGAATGGTCTGTACGGCATGGCCCTTCCCACACCAAGTTTTGTGCGTCCTCAACCGGTGAGACTTGATGCATGTTGTAATCATGGGTGGGACGATCGCCAAGCTGCCCAGGCACCAATCAATGCTTTTGTTCTCTATCGCTTGGCGATGGTGTGACCCTTGGCGGAATCGCAAAGACTCGTGTTAATATGTACAAGGAGTCGCAAAGCTGACTAAAGCACCGTGCTTGTGAGCCTGTCGTGTTCGAACTTTAGCCTGACGATGATCGCTATCGGTAGCATAATTGCAACTGATACCAATGGTCATCGGGAACAACACATTGATCGCCAGACTAGTGTTCTCTTCCAGCCTGCGGTGGAACACGGTTGGGTCTTACGACAACTCGGCACGACGAAGCTGTGCATGTCTCCCAATCTATGGCACTTCTTGTTTGCCTTGGCCTGACCATAGTGTGGCCACCGAGCTACCAAATGAAAGCAAACAATGAGGAACATGTGGCTTTTGGCGGGCTCGCCTTCAAGTGACGGTAAGCCTCAGGGGTCAATCTGCTGGTCAAGGTCTCCATCGGCGATGCACTGATCGATGCGAGAATCCGGATGGATTCGTGCTTCTCTTTACCGCACGTCGGTGACCGTTCATTGCCTGCTTTGGTCGGCTTCTCAATCACCAAGCACGATAGAATGCCTCGCAGATGTACTCACAGCCATATTGATTCGGTTGGGAAAGAGCAACGACTTGGCAACACAATGTCGGCTCTCGGTCAAGCAAACAGATTGACGTTTGTGCAATCGCACGTATGTTCAGCCGCAGTATGTCTGACCGAGTGTTTGCTACTATGAGAGCAGAAAATACCTCGATGAAGCGCAAACATCCAGGTTACTCAATCAGCCGGCTTCACACACTCGATGGAATCGCTGCTCTTTCTTGCTCCTCTGATCTTCCTGCCGTTTCTGTGGGTGAGTCAAGCTCGTCAAGAGCGGCTGCAATTCCGGCTTCCTCTGTGACGTCCGCTACCAGCATTTCTTCCCCAATCTCAATTTTCTTCTGGTCAGCGAAAGATATTACAGAGCTTGCCCACTTCGATGCTGTTTCTCGTTCATTTTCCCCCATGTACAGCGCATCGTACACTTTTGCGCTCGAGTCGCTTCGGCGTCAATCAATGACGCCCCAAGCAAATGCTGATTGAGCAATTACCGGCGAAGGGCAAGGACCTTGATACCGTGTCAGTATCTGGCTTGCCCTCAGCACGTGCCCATAACGGACGTGAAGACGCAGACATCTGTGAGACCGGTCAGCAGCCAGACTGGCAAGAACATATTGATGCGGAAAAGTGTTGCGACAGCGGGACCTGCGACGAGGAGCAAAGGAGTGGCGGTTGTACGAGGAAAGTCTGTTGTGATAGCAACGAGGAACATTGCGACGGTCAGTTCCAAAGTTGAACATCCCTTCAGTCCTCGATCTCAATCTGATGTTCCCATACCAGAGATGTGCATTCTCACTGCAGCCGCACTGGAGTGCAGGAGGGCATGTGAATTCGATTTGAAAGTGCAAGGAGGTATGTATTCCCGCTGCGTAGCACCTCTCGGCATCGACAATCGTGCCTTGGCTCAAAGCCCAACATGTAGGTTCAGGTTCGCTGATCATATATTCCTCTTCAAGCTTCCACGAGCCACGAACACCCACATGATCAGCACGGTCGTCATCCTGCCTCGGCATGCAGTGCCCATCGAGCGAGGGCCTTTGAGCGATACGGTCCCTATCTCAAATCCGCCCGTTGTATCTGCAAGACCATCATTGAGCTCGGATATTCTACGACTTGTTGCGCAGATTATCCCAGGAGAAGGTCCATAGTGCCCCTTGATGCTACTATGAGGTCCGGTGAAGACCACGAGGTTTCGGAGAACAAGTCCCGCAGTTCGGAGAAAGACGATCGTTGCAGTGCTTATGGAACGGATCACGACACACTTTCCGACCAATTTGACGGCGCCCGCGCGACTCGCACGCTTGATCCTGAAATGGGTCAAAGGTGCCAACGCGTTGTGCTCAACGTCGATGGCATGACATGTTCAGGATGTGGAAACAAGTTGGGGCGCGCTCTCGAGAATCTAGCTGGCGTCGAAGCGGTGCGAGTCAACTTTGTCATGGGCCATGCCGAGTTCAGGGTTGATTCCTCCATCATGACGCCTGAACAAGTCATCCAAGAAGCAGAGAAGGCAACGAGATTTCGATGTCTGAGGTTGAACCATGGCGATGAAAGTCTGGACCTGCTTGCTTCCGGTAAATGCGCCACAGCGTTATCTGATTTGCCAGTCTTGGGTCTGACTTCAGCAACCGCACTCAACAAATCTACAGTGCGTGTGACGTATGATCCATCCCTCATTGGCGCTCGCACTTTGCTGGATAAGGTCGACCATCTTTGCTCGGGTCTTGCACCCCCTCATGATGATGCGTCCGTCTTGAGTGGACGAAAAAGATTGTTTAATCAGCTTTCCAAGACCGCCATGGCCGCCCTTTTGACTATTCCCATTCTCGTGATTGCTTGGGGATTCCCGCCCGATCCAGAAAACGAGCGGAAGAGAGAAACCAAGACAAGAAGTCTGGAGATGAGCATTACATCTCTCGTCTTGGCGACCATTGTTCAGGCAATCGCTATTTTTGAATTTTATATTCCCGCTATCAGTTCTCTTGTACACAACCATGTTGTGGAGATGGATATGCTTATCGTCATCAGCATCACCGCCGCGTACCTCTACTCGGTAGTGGCTTTTGTATTTCATGTGGCAGGGAGCCCTCTTCGTACGCCCGAATTTTTCGAAACAAGCACCCTTCTAATAACGCTTGTCTTGTTTGGACGACTAGTTGCCGCATTTGCTCGTGTCAGAGCTGTTCGAGCTGTGTCGTTGAGATCCCTGCAGCCAACTACAGCAGTCATCATTGAAAATGGCCGAGACAGACAAATCGATGCACGGCTACTGCAGTACGGAGACAAGCTTAGAATAGAACCGCACTCTTCGGTGCCAACCGACGCAACGGTGTTGAGCGGCTCCAGTGAGGTGGATGAGTCTAATCTGACAGGAGAAAGCCTGCCTGTGTTGAAGAAGAAGGGGGACGCCGTCATTGCGGGAACTCTCAATGGTCCAGGAGCTCTCATAGCAAGGCTGACACAGCTTTCTGGGAAAAACACGGTCTCAGACATTGCACAGCGCGTGGAGGAAGCTGCCAACGCAAAACCAAAGATCCAGGACTACGCCGACCGTGTGGCGAGCTGGTTCGTTCCCGTTATTACGGTGGTCGCTCTCGTCGTATTCATCGCATGGATTGCGGTCGGTCTCAAGAGTCATGACCACGACACTGGGAAGGCCATAGCGCAAGCAATCACATATGCTGCTGCGACTTTGGCTGTGTCCTGTCCCTGCGCTCTAGGGTTGGCGGTTCCGATGGTGCTGGTTGTCGCTGGTGGCATCGCCGCCAGAGGAGGCGTTATTGTAAAATCTGCCGAAAGTACAGAGCGAGCGCGGAGAGTGACGGATGTCGTCCTGGACAAAACAGGAACAATCACGGAGGAGAAGCTCGACGTGGCGAGGGAAACGTTTCTTGTTGAGCGTGGAGAAGCGGTTGCCATCTCCAAATGTCTCGTGGCTGGTAACAGGCATCCCGTTTCGTTGGCCGTTGCAAAGCATCTCGATCAGAGTGATGTTTCTGCGGTCGCGGCATCCAACGTTCATGTCATCCCTGGATCGGGGGTCGAGGCGAGGCTGGGGACAGCCGTCATTCGAGCTGGCAGCCCGAGGTGGACCGAGAGTTCGGCGCATCCGGTTGTCACCAGCCTTAAAGAGGAGGGAATGACTATCCTAGTCGTTACTATGGACGGGAAGCCCGTTGCCGTATTTGGCCTGCGCACTCACCTTCGTGCGGAAGCTCGCCAGGCTGTCGCCCAGCTAACGCGTCGAAACATTACCGTCCACATGATATCTGGGGACCAGAGACACGCTGTGGAGTTGACGGCTGCCGAAGTTGGCATTGCCAATGTTGCGTCTCAATGCAGCCCGGCCGGGAAGAGGGACTACGTGGCGGCGTTGATGAACAGCGGCAAAAGTGTCATGTTTGTCGGCGACGGTATCAACGACGCAGTAGCAGTAACGCAGGCAGACGTAGGGGTTCAGCTAGGCAGCGTGCTTTCTGCCAGCGAACTGACTCGCGGGGCGGCCGATGTTGTCTTGTTGAACGGCTTGGAGGGTATTCTCTTCCTCATCGACATGAGCAGGTCGAGCTTCAGGCGCATGCTCTTCAACTTCATCTGGTCCGTGGTGTACAATGTGCTGGCGCTGCTGATGGCATCCGGTGTCTTGGGTAGAATCCACATCCCGCCGGAATACGCTGGGCTGGGAGAAATTGTGAGCATTCTTCCGGTCGTCCTCGTATCCATGACGATGCTGCTCAAGAAGGCCCAGGGGCACGCGAAGAGGTCTTGAGGGCGTGGGCCAGTGGCTAATTTGAGCACGACTGGCTCGGCTCGGTGCATGAGAGCGGATAATTGATGTGAATTTGGAATAGAAGCATCTGCTAACGAGATGGCGAACTGATATCGATCGATGCGATGTAATTTCTAGACAGTAGACAATTCTGAACCATGAGCCTGAAGGCGAGAAGGCGAGAAGGCGAGCACAGTGGTTTTGATGAAGCGTTGCGACAGCGAAGTCTAGCAGTCACCGACGGAATGCTTCTTGTGTTTCTAAGAAGGTGGTGTTCATTAACTAGCAAGGGGATGGTGGAGGAGCGTTATAAATCTATGGTGCATCTCGGTCCTCTCTCTCGCGGGTGGAAGTACGTTGATGCGCGGTCTATCCAGCAAGTTCTCGTCCTTTGTACTCCCCAATTACTCTGCAATTCATAGAGCGCGACACCATCATCAATGCACACAGACTCGACAACGTACATAGACCGACTGCAAACAAAATTGCCTGCATTCAAGACCTATAGTCTCGGCTATAGCAGCCTCATATAGTCCCCAAGAATAGTGCAATCCCTCCCACCGCGCTGTCCCTACGTCATGGCCGCTCCTACGCACCATGAAACAGCATCCACGGGCATCCTTCAGACCATGTTAAAGCTTCACCCGTCCAATCCATCTCTTCCTCGCTCATCACCTCATCTCTGCCCAATGCCACCATGCATCTCGTCCAATTTCTCCCACTCATCGCCCTCGCCTCGGCCGTCGACGTCCAAACAGCGCATCTCACCTTCCGCGATCCGCACAACATCCCCAGCTACACCTTGGACGTAGTCGCCAACAGCACCGAATTCGTCACCCATTCCCGCCATGTCATTGCCCGTATTGATTCGCCTGACTACGCGGCCGCTCAGCTCTGTACCTTCAAGACGAGAGCGCCTACGAAGCAGATGCTTTCGTGGGCTGACGATGGTACGCCCCAGGTTGAGCTGAGTCCGCCGCGGGCTGTGAGTGCTGTGCGCTGCCAGGGGTTTTGCGTCAAGGCTGGTGGTATGTCTTTTTCAATCTTTGGTCTCTTCGTGTTGCTGTTTGCTTCCAGTGAACTAACTCGTCATATACATAGATGGTTGCATTGATGCAAAGACGCTGACCCAGCTTGGGCCTTGCTGTAGCGGCTTCTGCAAGGATAATAAATGCCAAAGTCTGATGCGGCCTCCTGTTTCTGACAAATTACCTTGGATACTCTGCGCGAGCGTTTTCTTTCTTCTGTTCCTGGCTTGGCTGGGCCGTCGCTTCTTATGTGCTGCGTGGACGGCAGTCACTCATAGATTACGCACTCTTTGGCACGGTGATTCTGTCAAGTTTCCTGTTGCCAACGTCAAATACGAAGTTCTGGCTTCCGACAGCCATGGCGACGACGATGAAGACTTGTCAAAAGGAGGGTTGTAAGTAAATTTGGCTATGCTGTCATGATGTTTTTTGATGCGTTTTACCTAAAATAGAATAGCGATAGAACTTGCAAAGATAATAATGAACATGAAGAATGTAAGACGGTTGCTGTTTATGCTTATTACAAAAATAATGTAGCATTAATGGCTAAAATAATTAAACAAACAATGCTAAGCTTCTCGAAAAAGTGAGTTGCGATACCCTCCTCACCGAACGTACGTGCCATTCGCGTCGTGTTCACCATCTATCATTCCTCCGTTGTCATTCTTTGTAACGAGCCATGCCATTGACCAGTGGAAACTTCGTATAGCGATTGAAGAACTCGACACCTCACCCAGCCAATAAGAGATCCCAATGCTCAAACTAGCATGCATACCTTCATGATTGATCAATTTGCCAAACGTAGTAGTTAGGAAAGACAATGCTGCGTAACGTCATTTGTCTCATCGGTGATAACGTAGCTGTAGTTGATCGCTGACATCTTTGTCATACATATATATATATGACGCCGCCCAGCTTAACATTTCATTACTTCTTCGAGCCGCCAAACCCGTCCATCAAGGCGGCTCCCAGGGCTGCCGTCGCAACTTTGGCTCCCTTGGACCCGAGCCACGGATTCGGGTCGTGGCGGTTTTGCATCGCCGCTTGGGCGCCTGCACTGAGCGCAGTACGCGCACCCGCTTGAACAAGTGGATTCTGCCACCATTGTTGTGACTTTTTATCCTTGCTCTGCGCGGGGGCTGACTGACGCCGAGAGCGCGAGCCCGAGGCTCCGGACTTCATGTCGCGTCCACGAGTGGCAGGAAGAGGGGATTTCCTCCCTTGAGAGCGGGCCCGGCGGGAACGATGATGGCTGTCATTGCCTGGTGCACTGTCATAGGCGCCGCGATGGGGGTCCGAACGATAATAGTCCCTCTCCGGGTGTCGGCTCATGTCCAGGGATGCGGCGCGGGGATGATGAGAACGATGGTGGCGGCTTCCGGGATCCTCGCGTGGCGATCCGCGTGCATGGTGGCGTCGCGAGTCCACTGGCGAATGTGGCCGTGAGTGTCGAGGACGATACTCCAGCTCATCACGGTGTGCACGTCGAGGTCTATCACGATGTTCAGGAGGCGGGTAGTACTCTCGTGGACGATGAGCTGGTTCGTAAGGGTCTCTTTCGAGAGAGCGGCCGCTTCGCCCGTGGTGTCGAGATTGGCGAGGGGGTTCCCGAAATCGCTCTCGCGACGACGGCTGGGACGAATGGTATAAAGGCGGACTTTGGGGATGGCGGCCATAACCAGGGTGGCGTGCGTTGATCAGGTCGGGCTCTCGCTGGCTCTGGCCTCGACTGATACCGCTTCTGTCCTCGAGCGCATAGTCCCGACTACGGTGACGGCGAGGCCGGTCGGACTCGTGGTGGCGAGGAGGAGGTCCTCCGTATGGATCTCTTGGCATAGGTGCTTCTTGGTAGTCGTTGTAGCCATCGTCGTAACGTGAGAGGCCGTGACGGCGTCGTGACGGATATGGTTCACCCATAGCAAGATGCTCTTAGGGGAGAGGGACGGGAAGAGGGAGAGACGAAGGATTGTCGTCGATTCAAGTGTAAGTTTTGAGGTTGCAGAGGATGTCTTCTTCCCCGCAGGCGGACAGTTGTTACGTCTGTCGAACCGACAGGGGCTGGTTTGCAGGAGTGACAAACAAAGGACGCAAAGCCGGTCTCGCTCCAAGCTGCTGTGGAGGAAGATCAGCGAAAATGCGGCAGCTCGGTCAAAGAAATAGAAAAGTAAGCGCCCATCCACCACAGGGACGATGCACCCAGTCACCAAGACCTCGGGGAGCGCAGAGAAGCGCAATGGGGCGAAGCAAGCCCTTGACGAGACCTAAAGCAGCACGCGTTGTCATGCAGAGTCTGCAGTACGAACGTACAAACATGAAGTCACATACATGCAAGTGCAGCTTGAAAATACATACGAGGCGAGTGGCAGGGGTATCTATCCGCTGGTAATCATGCAGAGGCTGACGTCACATGAGCCAATAAGCGGTCAGTCCGTGAAGCATCTCGAGGCGAGGGAAGCACGTCGAAGGAAAGAGGCAGGCGGGGGGACGAGACTGGGGGGGAGTAGGAGTGCGAGGGCCACAGCGAGAGGAACAGTCTGCTGACGTCAAGCAGCAGCAGCTTGCAGCGCATGCCAACCCGCCTGGGCCACTGTAAGACCCCCCATCATCCCCTCCCACCAGCTCCCTTGTCGACCACTATGATGGAGACACGACGCGCAACGACATGCACAGCACAGACAAACAGGTTCCAAAGGTGCATCATGCAATGAGCGAATGCATTTCCGTGCGCATCGTATGTACATGGTGTTTGATGAATGTATGCACGTAGGGTGAACGTGTCCTCGGTGATGGAAGCTGCCACCCAGTAGGAAGCGGCGGCACGATACCGGCGAGGAGCATGAATATGTACGGAGTGGTTGATGAGACAAACCCCAAGCACATGTCAGGGTGCGACGATCCGGAACGCCCGTGCCTAAGCATCCACACTCCACCACCATCGAGTCGGGCATTCTTTTCCTTGAAGCTGAGACTCACTCTTTCATAGCCTATGCGATCGTCTCCCTCCTGGAGAGACTTCTGTTGTTCGTACGGAGTCCTGCAGACGTATTTCCGTAGTCGTCTACATCGGCGGACCCGATTCCCTATATCGTGCAAATACAGCATAAAACCAACCTTAAGATTCAGCCAGGGCCCGGTCTGGACCCGCTGTCATGGGCTGCCTCGCCTGTCAGCCGTCACCGTCCCATGGCGAAAACCGGGTGTGGAAACTGGTGCGGTTTGGCCAAGGTCCAGCACGGGTTCACGGGCCAGCACCCGCACGGGACCCTAATTACCGTGCCGAGCCTTGGGTGCCACCTGCCCGTGCGCTCACACGTTGCAAAGGGGGGAAATTCCCTCGTTACTCGCAGACCAGAGCGTCGGAGTGATGACTGATCTCTCACCCGACGTCACTCTCGTGGTAACTTGGCCAGCGAAAGATTACAAACGTCACGCAGCCTGATGCTTTTCTGTGCCTGATATTGATGTCATTCTTCCCCTCTTCCTCCATCGTTGAATTGTCGAGCTCACGAATCATCACGGGCCATGTATATTCTGCACGGCGGCGGCTACCGCCAAATTCTGTGCGCAATGTTGTTTCCAGCTCATTCATCCTGAGTTTCTGCGTTTCGTCCTCGACGCTCTTTCTCTCAACCAAGGACCCGCCAAGCTGCTGTCTCTACCTGCGACACGTTCAGCATTCGTGCTCGAAGACGTTGCCTTGAGAGCCGACTCTTTACACCTTCACGACGCTCTCCGCATCCGGCCATCAGCCCGAGCGACTCCCAGTGACACTTTGCAAAAAGCCGGGTTACTTGGGCTGTCCTCGTGATACCACGTTCTTGCCTGATCAGCATACAAGCCCGAATGGCTTGGCAAGATGTCGGTTTGTCATGACAATCGGTATCATCGTCGTATTGCAGCTGGCATCGCTCAGTCGATCTTGACGTTGACACCAGGATCGACACTTGTCGACGAGACTGCTGATTCTATCCCTCACACCAGTGACGTCGAGAAATTCCCTACAAGGTTTCAGCGCAGCTTCAGGCACTTCTGCATCTCAGTTGCGTCTTGTACGCCATGCTGCATATCTGGACTGACCAGGACATTTCGCAATTGATGTCATCGATTGAAGATTCGTGCTCGTGACATTCTCTAACCAGGTTAGAAAATTCACAGGAATACCTTGACATGTCCAGCAAAATTCGTCCAGGTTTCCAAATCGTGTGTAGTGGGCCTCTTCTCC
This sequence comes from Torrubiellomyces zombiae, assembly GCA_018831705.1. Taxonomy (NCBI): domain Eukaryota; kingdom Fungi; phylum Ascomycota; class Sordariomycetes; order Hypocreales; family Ophiocordycipitaceae; genus Torrubiellomyces; species Torrubiellomyces zombiae. The sequence continues at coordinate 14,446 of JADHZA010000263.1, forward strand.
GTCGGCCTCACGTCGCCAAATGCAATCGTCGATGCTCTCGATCTCGCCGCCTGCCTGACGATGACATCTCACTTGTTAGGGGCATTTGGAGGCCCTATCCGATGAACGAGCTCGCCGGATGATCGATTGACGTCATCGACAGTCTCGCAACTGTCTTGAACGGTGAATTGGCCAGAGCGATTCGATAACTGTGGCCGCTGGACGGAACAGCCTCGAATCCATCTTGGCTCCTGTTCTCATCTAGTCAATGCTCTTACAAGAAGGTCTTCCTCGTGAAGCAGAGAAGCTACTCTCACAAACAGATCTCAGCAACTCGATGCCTTGGCCAGTGCACAAGTAAGCAGTCTCTCCTTGCAATTACGTGTCAACGTCTCATAGCCGGCCACGGCATCAAGCAGTGTCCCGACACGGACGGGGCTGCAGCACGCCACTCGGACACGAGAAACGTACGCTCACTCCGCAAGCATCCGATGGCATTGACGTGTGACATGTCCGTTGTGTGACGGCTCTTGGCGTGTCTATCCCTCCTTACTGGGCTTTTCCCAGTGCATCTCTGGCCCCTTGTGATGCGTTGATGGGTAAGACAGAGCTGTGACGGGAGGTGTCAATGTCCACACCGCCCTATGCCATGGATTTTCTATCCCATGGACATGAGTTGGAGGATTTGGTCATATATTGTTGCCATACGTTCTCCTCGTCCAGTACAATACAGTAGAGAGTCCTGCATACCAGCGAGTGACGGGCTTCTGAACCCTTTTTCTTTGAAACAGAGCTTGACAAAGTTTCTGTTCTGTTCGATAAGCGCAATGACTTCTGACCGCCACGGCTAAAGCCACACGCATTGCATTTCTGAAACACGGAAATTCGAACACCATCGTCGTCGCACGAGGCTCGAGGGCTGGATGCAAGCAACCCTTAGATTCCTTGGGAGCCTCCTCTCCCCAGCTGTATGTACGAAGCACAGCTCGAGTAGTACCACCATCACAGAGGAGACATGGTGGCCAAACCGAACAGCAGAAAGCGACAAGAGCATTTCGCGCATGAGCCTCTCGTCGACTGAACCAATGCTAGTGCAGCGTCGAAAAGCGAGGAACGGTCCTCGGCGATCTCCGTACGCCGTAAGCACTTACACGGGCACTCACACGATAGCACGGCAAGTTTAGCCACAGTCAAGTATGCGCACCAATCCCGGATGGGAAGCTTGCATGCGCCCGAAGCGCGTACTGTATGCACATACACATGAATACATGGCCTTTGATAGGTGGATTTCCAACCTCCCATCGATGTGGTTCGGTTGCCTGTTAGCGCATGTAGATCAATATGCAACCGAGCTCGGGGCAGATACCGCCCTGATAATGCCACTGATATCTCCGTAACGGTCTGGAAAGAAGATGAAACAACGAATTCTCGCTTCATCTTGCATAGCCATTGGTTAAAACAAAAATAGCAGATGAAAAGGAACAAAGGGCAAAAGTGCCCGACTTTTTCCACGTCAACACGGCAGCCCAAACTGTATTACCACCCCTTTGTCCCCGGGCACGGATCACCCATTCACATCCACATCAAATCTACAGCCGTTGAAAAATAGAAAACGCCACTATCAAAACTCGATCAATGCATACATGTAGGTAGTCGCCCATCCACGGGCCGTGACATTTAAAAACATCCATACCTTGTGTGTGTCTCATTTGGCACGTTCCATCCAATTTGCGACCTCCATTATATCAACGACCCAGCGACATGGCAGCATCACTTTGAACCATTATTCTCTTCCAACGCATTAGCCTCATCCCATCCAACATACAGACAGTTCCATCACGTTCTTCTTCCTCATCACCACGACAATGGGCTACGTAGCCACCATCAACGCCAAGATGGCCACGAGCTTCATCGGCCGCTGGTTCCGTCTCGACGGGAGCAACCACGTACGCACACACAAACCCCCAATATCCATCACGTTTTCGTCGTACTGACTGCCGGCCCAGCCACGCGAGCGCAAAGGATCCTACTTTTGCACCGAGATCCGCGCCGGCCTCGCCACTTTCTTCGCCATGGCGTACATCATTGCCGTCAACTCGTCCATTGTCGCCGACTCGGGCGGCACCTGCGTGTGCACCCCTACGCCTGGGGATCGCATGTGTGACAAGGACCAGACGTACGCGCTGTGTCTTCAAACCGTCAAGAGAGATGCTGTCACCGCCACGGCTGGGATTGCGGCGTTGGCGAGTTTCGCAATGGGCTTGTTTGCCAATCTGTGAGTTTTGTCGGATTTGCGCTTCTATGGATGATTGTTGACTCGATGGTAGACCCGTGGGCTTGGCTCCTGGCATGGGTGTGTTGCGAAACGTGAAAGATTCCCAGCGTCGTACCATTACTTATGTTTTTGCGTGGCAGGACTTAATGCCTACTTCGCTTACACAGTCGGTAAGGAGATTGCTTTCCCTTCGTAGGATTTTGAACGCTACTGACGCGAGAGTCCTCAGTTGGTCGTCACGGTACGGGCCTGATTCCATACCGCGTCGCTCTGACAGCCATCTTTGTGGAAGGCTTCCTTTTCCTCGCCCTCGCCATCCTCGGTCTACGGCAGTGGCTCGCCCGGGCCATCCCACACTCCATCAAGGTCGCCACTGGCGTCGGTATCGGTCTGTATCTGACGCTCATCGGCCTGACCTACAGCGAGGGCATCGGGCTTGTCGTTGGCGCGCAGGCCACGCCCGTGGAACTGGCCGGCTGCTCACCGTCGAACCGTAACCCGGACGGCACGTGTCCCAGCTGGGACAAGATGCGTCAACCGGCCATGTGGGTGGGCATCTTCTGCGGCGGCATGTTGACCGTGCTTCTCACCATGTATCGCGTCAAGGGCGCCATCATCATCGGTATCATCCTCGTCAGCGTCATATCGTGGCCGCGAACGACGCCAGTTACCTATTTCCCCTACACGGAGGTCGGGGACAGCGCTTTTGAGTTTTTCAAGAAGGTCGTTGATTTTCATCGTATTGAAAACATCCTCAACGTGCAGCAGTGGAATGTCGCCGAGCACGGTGGGCAGTTTGGCCTCGCCCTCGTTACGTTTCTCTACGTGGATATCCTGGACGCTACGGGCACGCTGTACAGTATGGCTCGCTTTGCTGGCCTCATGGACCCTGTTACGCAGGACTTTGAAGGCTCTTCGGTTGCATACATGGTCGACGCGGTTTGTATCTCCATCGGGGCTGTGCTGGGTGTACCGCCTGTTACTGCTTTTATTGAGTCTGGTGCTGGCATTTCCGAGGGCGGCAAGACCGGGCTCACGGCCGTCACGACAGGTCTATGCTTCTTCATATCCGTCTTTTTCGCCCCCATATTCGCGTCCATTCCACCATGGTCAACGGGCTGTGTGCTCATCCTCGTCGGGTCTATGATGGCCAGCGCCGTGTCGGAGATTAACTGGAAGTACATGGGTGACGCCGTTCCCGCGTTCCTTGCCATCTGCATTATGCCATTCACCTATTCCATCGCCAACGGCCTCATCGCTAGTATTTGCTCTTACATTCTCATCAACTCTGTTGTTTGGCTGATCAAGAAGATCTCGCGAGACCGTCTGTTGCCGTCCAACATGGATGAACAAGAGAACTGGACCTGGCGTATCCCCGGTGGATTTCTCCCCCCTTGGGTTGTGAGGCTTTCCAGGGGCCAAAGGGCTTTCTGGCGAGACTCGCACGTTGCGGATCCAGAACCGGTCATGGAACGTAAAGTCAGTTGCGATGAACACGTGTCGGATATTGGTAGAGATGAGGCAAATCTGCCAGAGAGGACGCCTAACCGTGCTTGATCATGAGTAACGGGTTATGAATGACGAGTATACGAAGTTTTAGATAGTCGATGAATCAGCCGCTTCGATGAATCAGCCGCTCGCTTGTGTTTCTACATACCAGCAGAGTAACTGACCCCGTCAGACAGACCGTGCCAGCAGTATATGAGCGTGTACATCGTCTATCAGCCACGATTCTTATAGACCTTTGCAGCAAGATTTGAATGGACCCAGCCTCACTGTCTCCTTCGCATCGATGCCACTGTGCACACTCGCAACAAGCCATCAGACGACTCTGTCCGACGAAACTTGCGCCTCGCACACTGGTTTCTCACACCATGAGAGCAATGTGTTTCAACTCGCTGCAGCAGAAGTCAGTCAAAATCACACAAACAAACACATCTTAGAGTAGAGATGGCATCATCAAGGCAGTTGTCACTTACTTCTGAACTTGGTGTCCAACCTTGATCGGGGGATACGCATCCACAGCGCCCTCGTCCCTACCCATCTTGGCCTGCTGCTCTCGCACCTCCTTTGCGCGCTCCGCAAGCTTGGGAACAGGTGAAAGATCAAAGTCGGAATTGAGATGCCAGAACAACGTGCTAGAGATGCGTATAAGTGGCCTGTCTGGGAATTCGCGCTTTCGCTTCTCGATGACTTCGAGGGTTCTTTCATTAACCACGACTTCGTGAAAGCCGGCTTTGATGAGGCCGCCAGTGCTGTATTCCAGCTGTTTGCCGGCCTGCACGAGTAAGTAGTTACCAGGAGGAATCTTGACGGCGATGCGATCCCCTGTGTTGCGGGCCCAGATATGGAGACCAGGGTAACGGGATCGGCCATGAATGGTCAGGAAGTTAAGGTCCGTATGGAACCCGGCGAGGATTGTGTCCTTCTTTCCGTACTTTTCCAGGTCTGAAGCAGTTGGTGCCAGTAAGTGAGACCTGGTGAGAGTACAGCGTAAGCTTAGCAGCAAGAGCCAATGGATCAGAGTTGCAAAGCACAAAGTCACCAACCCATAACGACCAGCGTCACTAAAGTATTCCGTCGGCAAGCCCAGGCCCACGGCAGTCATCTCTGACAGTTTTGAAACGCTACGACATATCAGCAACCCGTTTCACGTGCGCATGTAACATGTCCAAACGCACGCATTCTTCATCGACTTGCCCCATTGATCCATGGTCAGTGTCCAGCGATCTTTAATGTGCGGCGCCTCGGGAATGACATTAGCAGCGTTGAGACTGGGAAATCGAGTCTCGTAAGGAGGCTTCTCTGCCATGCGCCAAAAGAAGCGACACTTGGGGTCGGGAGAGTGACCGGTGATGTCGAGAGGTCGTTGCGAGGGGTGCAGGCGTTTGATGACTTCGAGGCAGGGCTCGTCTACAGCGCACTTCGGCTTTTCCGTGTTTTCGAGCGTGACGCCGATTTGATAGCTCAGCTCGGGCCTCTCATCTTTGCGAAGTTGCTCCGGCGGTTGAGCAAAGTAGTCCTCGAGCAGATCGAGAAAAGCCTCGTTGTTTTGCTCGGCTACTCGGGAGTCGTGGAGGATGAGGGCACCATATGTGATGAGCGCCTCGGCTGCTCTGGCACATTCTTGCTGAGCTTGAGACGAGCCGGGTGAGCTGTTCAGATAGGCGTCGAGGTCGATGACGGGCAGGTTCATTAACTGCTGTTGCGTAGGGTGAGGGGGATCCATGCCGGTGGGATGTGCTCGTGGCGGTTTGGAGAGGCGGCTGGCCCCAGGTGAAGTCCTGTGTCGTGCAACAGCGATAGCTACTCGTTAACCGTGGAAACGAGGTTTTCGAGAAGCAGAAAGAAGATTTTCATGAGATAGGTAGAGCCAGTCGCATTTTCGGCGTGTGTCTGGTCGATATGCGGGTGGTGTGGAGTCGTCAAGTGAGTCTCGCATCACGGAGCCGGCCGAGGGTGGCGTCGACGAGCCACGCGACTGGACGGTGGAGCCATGAAGAGGGAACCTGCAGGTGATTAGCATCATCCGTGAATAGCCGGGGGGTGTTTTCACGAGGTCCCCGATGATGATAAGAAGACAGACGCTTGGAGAGGTAAATTTTGTGTGGCAGTGTCTGCCAAGTTGTCACAGGTCAGTGCCCCGACGGCAAGCAGGTGCTTGTTCTTGCCTTGGCTGAAGCACATACGCCAACCATTGTTCTCACACACCACTAGTAGTACTCAAACAGCAGATCATCTCTGTGGGTATAAGAAGCTACACCATGCTCACCTACGGCTCTTTATGATACAACATGTTCGACGGCATCCACGACCTCCCTTGAACAGGAGGACGTTCCGTACATGTAAATGAACACCCTGACAGCTCGAGGCCGGGATGATGCCAAGGAAGCCTCTCAGCTCAACCTGTAAAAGCCTCTTGACAGAGCTCGTATGTTGCTTGAAAAAAGCTGTCAGTGCTCAAGCATCGGTGCCACCCCCTTTGCAGAAGTGCACATGCTCTATGAGCAACCTACATCAGGACAACAACAGACATTCAAGTTGAACATCATCTCGAGCAGCTGCAGGAATACACTGAGCCCCCGGTGTGCGGGCAACATGCTGTTTGATTGTACCTTTGATCCGCCATCCGTCTCCCCCTGCCATATCAACGCCACCATCACCGGGGCACAGCATCTCCATATTCAAATACTTGGTCCATCACACAGCTCACGACCAGTAGCAGACCCAATGCACTGGGGACATCACCGCGTCCTACTATACACACCCTCCTCCTCCTCCTCCTCCTACGCCCTTTCCGCCTCCAACTCCCTCTCCGCCTGCTGATAATACTTTGCCGTATCAACACCATGCTGATTATGGTTGACAAAGTTGAACCACGGCACCGTACTCAGAAACAGAGCCGAGTACCTGCTCTGCCTCGCCGCCACGCCCTGCAGATACGGACTGAGCCTGCTCTCGCCGTACAGCGGTTCCCCAGCCTTGACCTTGGCCACCATCTCTCGCATGTCCATGTTGATTTCGCGTGCGTTTTCCGTAGCGCCGTAGAAGCGAACTTGCACGTCTGTCAGCTTCCTGTCTGCATTGAAGGGGGGAAAAGGTCACTCGTACGGCATGACCGCTGGTAAAAGTAGAGGAATCCACCAGCCAGCCCGACAAAGCCAGCCAATCGCATCGCTTTGGCGAAGCCGCCTTTTCCCACATACGAGGGCGCAAACTTTTCTAGTGTGTAGAGCGCAGTGGGTGCGAAAGCTGCCGCCGTGCCGCCCGCGATGTAGTCGGAGGTTCTTGCATATCGCACGACGCGCTTGAAGTGACTGCATCCCAGGAAGAATTGTTAGCATCTCACATCGACCAGATTTTGTATCGAAGCGGAGAAAGGTGATTGGCGGTCGGGTTCGACGTACGGATCGTTGTCAATGAGCTGGTTTGATGATTAGCTTTCGATCCTCATATACATCAGATTTGTGAGCTGACGCACCGGATAGTCCGTTTGAACGACCTTGCTTGTGCCCACGTAGGTCGGCGGCGCCTGCTTCGTCGTCGTCTCAGCCATTGTTAGAAGCTGGCTGAATTGCCTCCCTCGAATAAGCCGTCTGAACGAGTTCGAGAGTACCAAATAGTGTTGATACAGAAGCTAAGCAGCAAGAATGGCCAGGGAGACCATCACGTGATCTAAGTGCTGGTCTCAGCCAACTCACGTGATTGCCTACTCCATGGCAGCGCGTCACCCTCAGTGAGAGACGCGTTAATTGAGTTTCGCAGTGACGATACCAAAGATGTCTGCTGCTTCACGAATCTTCTCCATCAGCTCTTGGAAACCACCAAGTGAATAACAATCTCCCAGTCGCTGAATTGATCAATTTCGAATCATCGGGAACTCCACCACCCTATCGTCGCCATCATGCCCTCCGCATCCAGCAAACCACGCGCCCCCGATGCAATCGACAGCTACGCCATCCACGACCTGTCCGACGACCCCTTCGCCTCTCCCAGCCCGCCACCATCCGACTCCAAAAAGCGCAAAGGGCCCGACACCGGGCTCGGCATCGACGAAGAAGTCTCCGTCCAGAAAAGAGCGCGAGTAGCGCGCGTCAAGCTCGACGAGCAACGGTGCGCTCCCTTCCCGTCCAGACGCCAAGCAAAGCTAACACGAAAAGCATAGACTCCTCAGTGACGCCGGCATCCCAGAGCTACGAACCCGCGCCCGCACGTTAAAAATCAAAGGAAAGAACCATGAATTTTCCGACGCCGCTCGTCTTCTATCGCTGTATCAACTGTGGCTCGACGATTTGTTCCCCAAGGCCAAGTTTCTCGATGCGCTGGCTATGGTGGAAAAGACAGGGCATAAGCGGGACATGATGAAGGCACGGCAGGAATGGCTGAACGAGAATAGACCGAGAAGTAGTGTTGAAGAGGAGGAGGAGGAGGAGGAGGTTAAAAATGGAGACGACCAGAGCGCTGACGCAGGGGCCAGAATATCAACGCCTACGAGAGATGATGTTCCCGATGACGACGACTTATACGATGCTACACCGCGTCAGAGTGGAAGAACGCAACCGTCGCGTGAGGAAGACGATTTGCTGGATGCGTTCATGGCCGAGGCGGAAGCGCAGGACGAGAGTGGTAGTGCGCAAGGCAATGCAGCACAGGCGAGCGCGGATAGTGATGAGGACCTGGATGCTTTGATAGCAGAGGCGGAGATGGAGGATCAAAGAGCTGCCACCAACCGGGCACAGGTGGCTGCAAAAAGCAGAGTGGTTGTTGACACGGGGCCGAGCGATTACGCCGATGAAGAAGATGCCTTGCGGGAGATGGAAGGCTTTTGAATGAAACTTGCAACCGAGTCCACTCTTTGGAACAATACGGTTTGACCAACAAGCAGAGTATCCATCAACTTATTGTAGTTTCACGATCAAGTTGGGACACATGTATAAGTCAAAGTCAAAGGGAAATCATATTTGACTCTAGCAAATCGCGATACACCGTGGTTCCCAACATTGCAGCTACAGCCTGCCGCAAGCCCCAACCATTTTACGCCGCCCACCATCAATGCCACCCTCGCTATTACATAAAGAAATCCCGTACAAGATTTTTATCACATCAAGCGGCTGCGTTTCCCACGGCCAGTCATGCCAGCCCTGCTACGCTTCTTGCCCGCAAACTCCAGACATACTGGTTTGCTCGGTTGGTCCGGGGTGTCACTCTCGAGTACGAGGCGTTCGTTAGGCCGACGACTTCTTTGCTCCTCAACCTTCAAGGCCCAGAGGAGTGTCATCAGTACTTCCTTCGACGGCAGATTGATGCCCTTGAGACACTGCGTCAGCTCATCGACTTGGCCGCGCGACCCATCGGTCTCGACCTGCGAAGCCTCGACCCGGAGATCACATCCCTCAGATACCAACCGCAATGCCACCATCGTCGCATCCATAAGCGGACGCGCCAGATTGGGGCTGCTGGAAAGGATATTCCGAAGAGATTTGTGTCGCAGGGTCAAAGACTTGCGGTTCGAGGCCGTGGGTCGCAGCGGCATAGTCGCTCGCTGCCACAATGTCGGCGAGGTCATGCTTTGCCTCGTCGTGGAGGAAGTCGTCGATGTTGAAGAGGTCGAAGTCGGGTTGATTCGAGAGGCCGGAGGTAGAGTCACCAACCAGATAATCGTCGTCAAGAGTTGTGGATTCGGGAGAAGCGAGAAGCTGGCTTTCGAGGACATGGCGATCTGTGTCAATGGCCGCTGACAGGCCGAAAGAATCGCCGATGCTGAGAGGAGCGCCATTCTGAATTGCAGAATCCATGTCAACCACAGAGTGGAGGACGGAGCCTGCAAGGTCTGAGGAGGGGTGGACGCTTCCGCCGACGCTTGACACTGCAGGTCGCACAACACCTCTGCAGGATGTTGTGTCAAGTCGGAGGAAGAGTCCACTACCTTCTCATCGGATTGCGGTTCCGTAAGGGTAAAGTCCTCGGAGATGTGAGCTGGCGATGCCGCTGGTGAGAGCGACGCCGGATTGACTGTAGGATTTGCGGTGGCCTTCATCAATTCGTCAACCAATGTTGCATGATTCCCAGTAGCCGAGGACGGGCCTGTGGAACCAAACAGTTGTTGTGACAGTGTGATGGGGCTGCTCCGGAGGGGGTCCATGGGTGATGAAGCCTGAGCGAGGACGCCCGAGTCACGGCGAAAGCGATTCAACTCCTCCAGCAACGCCAGGTTCGCTTTTTGAGTTGTCTCAAGCATGGCCTCGAGTTCCTGGTTTCGGGTCTCGAGAGCCTCTACTTCAAGACGCTTTCGCTCGCGTGACGACTGGGCGGCGCGACGGTTCCGAAGAACCCGCTCTACCCGCCGCTGCTCCTTCTCGTCGTCTGTTTTTGCTCGTTTCCTGCGGATGGTTTTAGTCATTGAGCAGGTTGTTTAGCAGGCATCACGTAAGGTTTACCTTGGCGGAAGATTTGTCTTGGGTTCAGGGAGGACCTGCCCCCATGACTTCCGCTTCTTGGTCTGCTTCTTCTCTGAGCTAGGACTAGCCTCATTGTCTGACTGTTGTTTGTCCAGGGCCATGTCTGACTCTTCTGGGACTGGGGACAGCCCCAGTGCCGGCTCGTTGTCCATGGGCGGCGGTGTCATCAAGTCGATGGCAGGGGACGCCGAGGGAGCGGCGAAGAGCGAAGAGTAGTCACTGGGAGCCGAGAGGACAGACTCGGTCGGCGAATTCTCGAGCTTGATTGCTGGTGGTTGAAGAACCGACATCTTGTCTCCGGGACGACGGGTGGTGCTGTGATTGAGGGGTGCAGCTATCCGGTCGTCGTAAAGTTTGGAGTTACTCTGATGCAAGCAGATAGTTGAGCAACCGTCGCCTTTAGTGAATGTTATATGGGAGGTAACATGGCTGGCGGCTCCTCAAGAGATTGCGTCAGCCCTTTGGTGTATGACCCCTGCGTGTGTGCGTGGCCGATGAGTCAAACGATAAGGATAGAGAAGAGGACAGATTGTCTTGTTCCGCTGCTGACGGATGAGCCGTTGGACTGTCAACGTTGGAGGGCAAGCGACCCTCTTTATTCTCAGAGGACACGTTGGCTGTCGGGGTTGAGTGCCTGAGGCAGCAAGGGGAGGAATAGAAGGTTCCCGCCGGAAAGGGGGCCGTGGGCTCGCTGGCCTGGTAAGGGATTGGAGGGAGGCGCTGAAAGGGGGCGATTTAGTGGAGGCTCTCTCCTGGGCTCCGAGAGCTAGAGTGCCGTGAGTGCGTCAGCAATGGTGGGGGGGCGCGCGACTTCATTAGGGGGCTTCCAGGGATACGTAATGAAGGGAGATAAGTTTTGAAATGACTGTATTTCCCCGCGTGGGACCCCTGACTAGCCGTCATTTTAAACTTTGCACCACCCCCCCCGCCAGGCAAAGGATTACGCCCAGACCAACGAGGGCTGGGCTCCCAGGGCAACCCTGCAGATTCCTAAGCAGGGCCAGTCAAATACCATCAATGTTCCATTGTTGGATCCATCCATCCTTCACACAACTCGTCGCTATTTTTATCCCCTATCTTGTGAGAACCAACCCGTGCCTGAGTCGTGGAAGCTCATCAGGTGAAGTGTCGATACAGGAGCATGGAATTATGGGAATAGTGCAGCTCGATGGGCTTCTCGGGTGAGATTTCAGCATTTTCGATGCATCTGTGCGTTCTCAGCAAGCCACTGAGACAATTCATTCAAAGGCTTTCTCGGTCTGCATAAAGGGGTGAGACCTAGTTGTCTAAGCTTTGACTCTCGTACATTAGCTTGGATCAGCCACGAAGATTCCACTCGATAGTCTCGACCTGGCTCACTGCGCATTACGAAGTACCAATAATTAGTGGTTATTGGCTTGCCATCAGTTCCAAACGTCGCTCCAGAGCCATAATAACAGCTGTGCTAGTAATGACTAACGTCAGGCACGACTTGCTCGGGCATCCAACAGATCAAGCTAGAGGTGCAAGGTAATTAATTATTACTGTACTCCCGATAGGGGCATTATGATGTAGCGGAGACGGCAGACAAAGAACCTGAAACGAATGCATAGTCCAATCACAACGCCGTCAGAGCCAGAGGAGAACAACCCCGGACGTACTCCGTACAGCGGTTCGATCCTCTTGCGCTTCGAGCAGACAGGCTGCTATTACACGGCGGTGCCTATTCGAAACCGCAAGGATGGCGCGATAGGCAATCATGGTCAAAAAAGATCTCAAACTGTTTCGACAGATATCAATCCGTCAAACCGTAAATGTCGAACACGGGGGCGGAAGGCAACAGCCACCGGATAGATGGTCAATCAGAGCATGGTCGCAAGCTTTTTTCTCCATTCCCGCGCACGGTGGGACCGGGCCGTGAGCAAGCGCTCCCGAAGGTTTTGGCGCACAAGCACGGACAAGCACACATACTTGTACCACCATGGCTATCCATAGCAATAGGGGCGAAAACGAAGCTATTCCGCATGCAATCTTGGCCCTTCATGGTGGCCCCTGCGTTTGGTTCTTCATCCGAGTCCTCATACCAACAGAGAGGTGAGATGTCGTTGAGCTCTCGCAGTGGGATACTGTATCGAATTGACACACACATTTCCAAAGTGTGTATATACACCCGATAACTCACTCGTATCCCTGAAACAAGCGTGTGGCGAGAGGCTATTTTCGATGAAGGAAGGCTTGTGTGAATATTATGGGCAAATTTACATGGTGAAACCATAGGGGAAAATATGTAGGTTTGTTATTGGGATGTGGGTAACACATGGCCAGCTATTGAATCCAGCGTGACCGTAGAATATGAGGTCGCAAACAATGACAATGACGGCATTCCATCCCATTCCATCCCATTCCATTCCTTCTCTTTCCTCTCAGCTCCATGAGTCCAATTTTTGGCTGGACTGATCAGCTCCTTCGTCGGTATCGCGGCCCATCAATCCTGTGGACCTTTTAGTATGGGAATACTTAGGCACCATAGGGGTCCGAGTCAGCCGCCATCCGTCATAATTGCCTCATCCACTTGCTATTAGATGATTATACAGGCATCATGTCCGTAGAATCTCCGTACTTGGGTCGGTCGAATTGTAATTACCGGGTCGATACTACATACTCAAAGTGATAGATACATACGAGTAGAGCCCATGAACCGACAATGGCACCATGGATCATTGGAAGCGGACCATCCCCCGCCCGAGCCAAAACGTGTGGAGATTGAAACAAAGTGCCCATTGAAACAACACCCATCAATGCCCAAAATAGTCAACTCCCGCCGCACTTACCCCATGGCAGCATCATCGTTGGTCGTCTCGGTAGACGATTTCATATCGCAAAGCTGGGATTACCTCATCGTGGGCGGAGGAACAGCCGGTCTCGCAGTAGCATCCCGTCTGGCCAGTAGCGGCCGCTTTGCCGTAGGCGTGCTCGAGGCCGGCGGTCTTGTCCATGACACGCTTGACCCCGGGAATGACGTCCCCTCCAGTATCATCGACAATGTCGACATACCAGCCTTCTACGGACGAACCATTGGCGGCCCCCTTGACTGGCATTTCGAGACGGAGCCGCAGCCCGGCCTGGACGGACGAAGTCTGCCGTGGCCACGGGGCAAAGTCGTAGGCGGCACGAGCGTCTTGAACTTCATGGCGTGGGTGCGTGCGAGTCGACACGACTACGACGCCTGGGAGGCGCTGGGGAACAAAGGCTGGGGATGGGCTGATTTGCTGTAAGTGTGACTATGATCTCGGCCTCCGCAGACAGCCATTGAGACGAATCGTGATAAAGTCCGTACTTCAAAAGATCAGAAACCTTCCATCCACCCAGCCAAGCCCTTCGCGATGACTTCGATGTCTCTCATGACCCTTCTGTCCAGGGCACCGATGGGCCCATTCAGGTATCCTACTCACCTTGCTGCTCGCCGTCGCACCGTCTCTGGCATCGCACACTCAATGCGCTCGACGTTCCCACGAATGGTGCGCACATGGGCGGCTCCAATGTGGGCGTCTGGACGAACATGGTCAGCGTCGACCCGAGAACGGCGCGCAGATCGCATGCAACCAGTTATTTGAACCTCGTACCCAAAGAGACGGGGAAGCTGGACATCCTTGTCGAGGCGACGGTGGATGAGATTGTGCTTGAGAACGTTGACGGCGGTGCCGGCTTCTCTACCACTGGTGTCAAGTTTACTCACCGTGGCAAGCCGTATGTCGTGTCTGCCTCGCGTGAAGTCATCGTCTCTGCCGGTACGATCAAGTCGCCTCAGATCCTCGAGTTATCTGGCATAGGTAGTCCAGACGTGCTCAACAAGGCCGGCGTTCCGGTCAAGGTAGAGAGTCCCCGCGTCGGCGAGAACTTGCAAGATCATATGAGTATGTTCGCCGGGATCGACCTACACGAGAGTCTGGAGAGCTGACGGGGCATCGACGCAGTGCTCGCCCTTATCTTTGAAGTCGATCCATCCTTGCCCAACCCAGATGACCTGTTCAGCGACGAGGCGCTGGCTGCGGCCGCGAGGGAAGAGTATCTTGGTCAACAAAAAGGCCCCTTCACGATTCTTCCCTGCTCCCTTGCTTACGTGCCCCTTTCTCGCATCATGAAGGACGAAGAAATTCTTCTGTCATCGCTCCGTAGAAAGGCGGAGAGCATTACATGTCACAGCCCAGCCAAGAAGAGCATCATGCGGGACCGCCTTGACGGGACCGCACAGCTAGGTCAGATGGAGTACATTTTCGACCTGGGCAACTGGAGCACCGTCTTCAAAGGGGAGAAGGGGAAGCGATACGGCACAATGCTGCAAATGCTGCAGTATCCCTTTTCCGTTGGCTCGATCCATATCCGCCCTCGGGTCGATTGTCATGGCACGCCAGAACAAAGGAATCCTAGCCGAGATGACCCACGAATAGACCCGGGCTACTATGCCGGTCCTCAGGGAAGCATTGACCTAGCTGCCATCAAGTCCGGCGTGCGCTTTGCTCAGAGAATGGCCGCTGCGGCCCCCCTTGCCTCCACGATCCGTGCTCCCGTGTGGCCTCCGTCCCCGGTGGTCGAGGACGATTCGCAGCTGAATGCATGGGTCACGGCCAACACAGTGACGGACTGGCATCCCGTCGGCACGTGCGGCATGGGTGACGTGGTCGATGAGCGTTTGCGCGTCAAGGGCGTGGAGCGGCTGAGGGTCGTCGACGCAAGCGTGATGCCGTTGCAGATCAGTGCGCATCCGCAGGCGACAATCTACGCAATTGGGGAGAAAGGGGCTGCGTTGATCTTGGAGGATGCTGGGTGAACATTTGTAGAATTCAAGGTCTGAAATGTCTGGTTTTACAATGTTTTGCAGCATGTAGGGTGTAGGATTGGGTATTATAGCCAACATTAGATAGTGGTGCTATGAGTCATGGTGAAGTCCGCTCAGTACGTGTACTCAATCCGAGGACAAAAACCAAAGCAGCAAACATGGATGATTGCGTCTCATTTGACCAAGTTACTTAAACTACTTCATCGTGTAGTTACCACACTTCTTCGCTCATCTGGGTACATCTGTGTCGAGGATAATTCCACATCGTCGGAACAACTACTTTGTATGATGTGCAGTGCTATAGGGTAGCAATCGGTACAGAGTAGGATCGCGGCAAACGAGACGAATGCCGACCAACACTAGAAGCCCTTATCAACAAAATTGAGTAAATAGCAATAGGCTAGTAGTTATTTCCGATCATTCAACATGTAACACTACACATCTCGCTCTCCCAAGCCTTCATCCTCATGCCACGACCACCATGACGCATCAGGCGCACAACATCCCCTAGACGGTCCTCGCAGACAACCTCAAGCCCGTCTTCTACCCCTACGGCGTGACCAGGCCCTCCGACTTCTACTTTTCCTTTCTTCCCTCTCAAGGCAAAGACCTTCACCACTTTACCACTGCCTTCAGCCGCAACCTGGCCGAGCATGTGCGGTGCGAACGCATCAAACTCACACGTGCAAACCCGCGGCTTTTCGACCCGCTCCCCGTCGAAGAGCTCGTCATCACCGACGCCGTCGCTCAACGCATCACGCCTACCATTGCCCGTCATGTGCGTAAGCAACGGAGCAACCCCCCGACCGGCTTGCTCTGCACTCACGACGAACAGGAACAGGAACATGACCGTCTTTGGCAATGCGGCTGCCTCCTGCCCCGACACTCGCGCAGGATAAGCGCTTTCACCCAAAGACCCATGCCTCGTGGGGATCCTTGGTGGGAAGACGCCCACTGCGAGGCCGTGTTCAATCTCGAGGTCTTTAAAATCATGATTCTCTACGGGGAGATGGAGCCCGTCATGAGGATATGTGCTCAGGGCGACACCAACGTGAAGAAAGTGAAGCGGTATGATGAGATCTTCCTTACTGTTCGTAGTAACTCTCAATTCCCCATCTCGCATTGATCATCCGGTCCGGCTAATCGTACGGGAGGACAGTGTCGCACCCCTGCCTGGGGTATAGTTCACAGAGCCGCCCTGGATGCCTACCTCTGCCTCAACATATGCCTCTGCTTCCCTTCCACTTGGACGGGACCTGAATCCGACTATCGACGTACCAAGCTGTACCAAAAAATGATTCGATCGTGCGCAGCCAACGACCCCGGTTCTTTTCCACACCGTGCCTTCTTTGGCCTATTCGATGTGCATTTCACACGATATGCCGGGCGAAATTGCAGCTTGGCCGGAAGACTACCTTTTCGACTATACTTCATCACCAACGGCGAAGGGGGCCCATCTTGCGCCAAACCATACACGACGGAATTTCTGTGGCGTGTTTTAAGAAGCCGGGGCTTGCCTGACGAGATTGCCCTGATGGTCCTCGAGGCGGCGGGCTACGTCGGCGAGGATG
>JADHZA010000264.1:0-31007 GCA_018831705.1 Torrubiellomyces zombiae
CGGTCGACGACTTTTATCCGACACGCTTGCTGTGTAAGCGTTTCAACGTAAAACCGCCGGCTCATTCGCGCCCGGATCATGAGCCGAATAGCAAACCTGCAGCCGGTGATGGCACTAAAGCTACCACTAATCCTCCGGGCTTTTCCGGTAACGGGTCGCGGCGATCCGATGCCGCGATGCCCGATCTCAAGGCATTTCCGGATCAAATTGAGGCTACGTCACAGGAGAAGATCACGATTGATCCGGAGACAAATTATGTCCTCGAGAGCACGGCGGCAAACATGGATGTATTACGCAACATTTTTGGTGATAGTGACAGTGAATAATAATATATTGAACGATATCATGCTGTTTGCTCCCCCACTGGTGAGCCTTGATCCACCTCATCGGATGGACACTCTATCTTAACGATTGATGTAGCAAAAAAAGTACAGCACTGGTCAATACGAGCTGTAATCTGCAAGAAAAAGTGTCCACAGACAATACTCATCAAGATATATATACCATGCATGCTCTAGGCAGCTAGGGTGGGCAAGGTTGCACCAGGAGGTCCCCGACGAAACCCTGTGCCCCATGGTACCATATCTCGGCTTCTTTCTTAGTGTCCGGCTCCAGTCGCGTGATGACGATGGGCGGTCGAGCACGTCCGTCATCACATCCATCGCGTATTTGGGCCTGTAACAGATTTCCAGAATCCGTTTCGATTTTCTCCAGGATTTCCTGCACGTTCTGTTTGGTTTTAAACTCAAAGACCTTCACGAACCAGATCCAGGAACCGTTCGATCGGTATTGGATGCGAAAGTGAGCTTTTTGGGAAGGGATATCCTTGTCGTGTTTGGCATCCTTATCGTACAAAGCAGGGCCAGCTAGTTCGAGTGCCCCCTTGTACCATTCCTCGGCGTCTTCCTTGCTGTGCACTGGTATCGGTGTGATAGCGATTAGGTCCTTGTTCTCCTTTCTGTGCAAAACATCTGGTTCTCGAATGGCTTGCAGCTGATTGTGGGATATCTCCTTGATATGTTGCAGGATGACCTGAGCCTCACTGTTCCGCTCAACCCGCCGGCCCTGCTTGATATATTCGCCCTCGCATTCAGTGTCGAGGCGATAGAAAACTCTCTCGTGAAGGCCCCCTTTGCTGCCTGCGGCAGCTTGGCCAGCCAGCAGTAGAAGGGAAACCCAGACGTACTTCATTGTAAGGGCGCTACGTCGTTCTTGAATCGGAATTGAGAAATAATCCTTCGAGAGTAGCAAGCGGTACATTTGGACTTAAATACTTTCAGGGAGCAGTCGCCTTACCTGCCTCACGTGCGTTGGATATATTCCAGCTACCAGACCAGTGCTGGCTGGTCATCCTTCAGTGTAACAGACTGCACTGGATGTAGACCTAACCTCGTATGATACGATTGGATCAGGATCCTGGTCGCAATCATTTCGAACACGTTCTATACTACAAAAAGGCAATGCTTTGTAGTAAATATGGGATCGGCGGGGGTCAGACGGCTCCTTCGTAGGTTTCACCTGTCAACGGATCGATCCCGATTTTGGAGGGGACTACGGAGTACAATGTACGGAGTCGTGGGAGTTTGTACTCCGTACCGACAAATGTGACGCCCCGAATTGTTTTGGTTGCTTCCAGGAGGATCGGCCGTTACTAATCCGTACATGTATGTAGTACAGTTACTGCTTGTAGTACTCCGTACTGGGTCGCGAGAGGACGTAGGGCCCGGCGCAACTGAGGCGAAGTGTGATACTTCTAGCCCGAGATTTGCCATTCTCCTTCTCAACCAACAAGTCGTCGTTTACAGAGAGCGCGGGGAACGAAGACGGATGAGAAACTGGCGCATACAGTGGCATTGGAGGAAGAAGGCCCCGAGTCGAGTGGAGGATGAAACAAGCCTTTACGGGCACAGGGTGGAAAAAGTACACCGGATTCTCGCCCACACAACCTCACGGCTAGCAGTCCGGTGTTTTCTTTACTACCTGGGGACGGGTTGTAGGTGACTATGACGCTCACATATTATGACCTTCTCCCTGGCAGCCAACACGAACCACACGTACCTAAGCTGAATACACCTGGGTCCAACCAACGAGCTACTCTACGAGAGGATCGGAGGTGCACCGGCGATGAATGGTAATTGATGCGCCGCCTCTCAGTCCGTCTTTTGCCACTAGAGAGACCGCGTACAGCTTATTCGTATTGTTCCGACGCAACGATTTCAATGTTTGATCCTGCGAATCAAGGAGGTGGAGTCGCTGACCATGGCTTTCTCTTGGGTTCATTTCCGTGAGAGTATTTCTTGTGGTGAGAGGATCTGAGACCTTGGCGGGTCTTGACCTGCGTATCATCATCCAGCATGATTGCTTTGCCCCATCTCATTGCACCTCACATATGTCTGGTACAGGGTCCATTATTTGCCAATTGGAGGCTTCGAAAGCAACTGCCAACATTGAAAATGACATGTTTGCCAGCCAAGAGAGGTACGATTAGAGCTTCGTATTCTTGGTCTGTCTTAACTGCGTTACCTTGTCTCAAACGCCATCGCTTTCCCGGCGTTCCAAGGACTCAAGCTTGGCAACAGCAGGGTAGAGTATTCATCGCTGGACTATCGGGTAGTAACATTGGAAGGCGGTCGATAGCCATGACTCTGAGCTCTGTTCTATTTGTATCTTTTAAAAAGGGCATCGTTGGCTTGTCGAAAGAGCTCCAGCCGGAATACGCAGGATAATGTTACTTTCCTTTAGCATCATAGCTTACGTCGCAGATGACTCGTAGCCGTCTGTCTGGTGTCGAAAGAGACTCCCTGGTAGCGAAAGGAGACGTGGAAGTACGACCGAAATGGACGCAATCGATGAAGATGTCAGCCGCAGTCATAACGGTAAACGAGCTCCCACGAAAAGTCTTGGCCATATCCCACTTGAGGTCGGATTCATGACCAAGGGCTGTCGCTGTCGCACTGCTCGAAGAGGGTGAGTCAATCGGGTGCAGAAGACTTGCTCAAAGGTTAAATGAACGAGGTTGGGGTGATCGCTTCCAGAATCGGGCGGGCCAACCTACTTGAACACAATTCACTACGCGGATCACATCCATTCAGGACATCTCCTTCGGCAGGCGAAAGACATGACTCGCCAAATTATAATGATCAGTGATATCAGGTGATTATATTCACGTCGTAGGCCTAAGTAGGTAGAAAATTGAGCACGATGAATCACTCATGTCCAATCAAGCTATTTATTTCTACAGCGTATGCTTTCTAAGCATCCCCTGCTCGGCCATAAATGGATCAACTTCTCATGCTATTATTATGTCAATCTCTCTTGACAAGCTCCTGTCCGTGCCTTCCCTCGTGACAGGTAATATGTGATACTGAATCGAGTGCGACTCCTTTCAATAACGAACCCTGGGGAGTGCTCTGTAACGACCTCTGTACTACAGGGTAGGGACTATATGGTCAGTTTGCGCATGCCCAGGTGCCAAGATGGCAAGGTGCCAAGGCATCACGAAAGAGCAGCAGCACGAGGAAATTAAGCGCCGGCGGGATGGTGCATGATTGGACGGGTGCCCTCGAGAGCCCGCTTTTCCCCAGCTTTGGCCATTCAGGAGTCTCGACAGGCGCCCCCCCGGCCTTCATTCAACGACCCGCAGCGGCTCTTCCGCCCACCATCAACATCATCCATCACCTTGACTCCTCCGCCACTCAATCTTTCCCGTTGTATTCGATCCGCAAGCATGAAAGCACACGGCTGAATATCGTCATCGGCGCCGTTTTTGTCCAATCTTCTACATCATCATTGCGCTAGGCCCAGTTCATCAAGGTCATCATTGTCAGAGCAGCAGTGTTAAGGAAGCGGATCCAGCTTTGAATGAGCACACGTTTTTAATAAATCACGCCTCACTACCCCGGCGCACGCGCAGATCTGCCGATCCCTCACATGTCGTCCTCACCACCGGCATCTCGTCGATCAAACATATAAGCAACACGAAGACAACGCCCGTTGCCACGTCGCGGTCCGCTCCGTGTATTGAGCCTCCCCTGAGACCAGCCTGCAGGTCGCCTCTCTGCTTCTGGTTAATCTTGACGCGTCCCGTCTTCAATCATTCTCTGTAACAATAGCATCCACCCGCCGCATTGTCCGGGACACAGGACTCCAGCGTCGGACCGTTCGCGTCCTTGCCGTTGGATCTCAGCGAGGGGGCAGTGGTGCACCGTGAGAGAGGGGAGCGTCGCGATTGCGAAAGGAGAAGCGTCGATCGTCATACCGCCGTCAATATTGAAACCAAACACGAGTCCGAACAGCCGCCGCCGCCCCAGTATCCCGCCTCTGAGGCGTCTTCTTCCGCCCGACCGCCGCCCTTTTCATCCCTCTTTTCTGCCTCCCCAAATCGCGACGTTAGAGAAGCGTCCAACAAATCAACTGCGACCGCCGCAGAGGCGAGCGCATCTGGGTCCGTAGCTGCGCCGGCGTACACATCTGACCCGCCCCTCGAACCAAAGCCTTTCGACTCGGACCGACCCTCCTCGAGGGTTTTCTACGACGCCGTTGCCGAGACAAAACGCGCGCTTCCAAGGGATACCAAGGCCGAGAGCCGTGGGAAAGACGAGGACGCCGAACCACCCCCAGCTTATTCAGAGGGCGATAGTCCTCTCCACTCCTTTACATACGTCATGTCCGCCGCCGGGGGCACTGCGAGTATCATTACTCAAGTGCAGCAAGGGGGGCCGCCCATCAACGCCATCGGAGGTAAGGCTGCTGCTTAGGCTGCGGGATAACGCATTCGTACAGCTTGGAAAGTCACTGCTGACCACGAATACACCATAGATGTCGGGGCCGACGAAACGATAACCATGGAGCTCCGGTAAGCGAATGATACAAACTCGACCGAGAGCTGCCACCATTGCTGACATGGGACACAGGGGAACGAGATTCGTCCTCTCAAGAGATGAGCTGTTGACGCTGCCAGAGTTTGTCCTACTGTCTCTGTTTCCCAATGGGCTATTTCCCGAGGGTCAAATGAATGGCCTAGCGGAAGGGGATGCAGTGCAAGTCGATGTAAGTACAGAATAGATGGTACTCGATTGAGTTCAGACGGCTTGCTGATCGCAAACCTGCGCAGTACGATCCGGTATCGCTGCAGTATATGCTCGAATTCTTCAGGAATGTCGCCCAATCGATACCATCAGAATCATCGCCCGGTACGTCGCAGGACGAGGACCCCATATCTGTCGAGCCTCTCGTGTCACGCGACGACTCGTCAAGGCGGGCGGGCATCATTGTTCTGAGAGAGGATCTCGACTTTTACGCGATCCCACCTCATGCAAACATCACTCAACAAGAAATGCTCGAGGTAAAGCGGGCTGCCGCTCGAGCATTACAACAGCAAGACGGCATCTTCTCTGGCCTGAAGCGAAGCGACGAGCCTGGAACAACAGAAGCGCATCTCATCGAGATGTTGACGGCAGGGTGAGACGCGCAGAACGTGGAAAACATGATTTCGAACGAAGACTGACTGAGATTCGCGTAACAGTGGTTTCAACTACGACGATCATTGGGGCCACCGAGCAGGCGAGCCCAGCAAGGCCGTCATCTGCAGCCTGGCGCTGGCCCGACTGCGCAGCGACATCAAAGGCAACGAGATGGGTACCAACGCCGTCGGTATGGCGCAGAAGCTTTTACTCTTCTGGAGAAAACCAGCGAGAAGATGCTGGTGGGAAGGAGTCGAATTGGACAACGTGGAGGGCGTCCAAGGCAAGCTCAAGGTATGGATACGAAGAGTCTGGACGTTGGAAATGAGCGTCATCGGGCTGCGTTAACCCAGCCGCGGGGGTTGATTGCATACGCGAAAGAGAAGGTGCATGGTTTTGACGGAGCGGCCCGTGTTTGAAATGGATCAAGAGACCATCTTGTCGGAATCTCTCCTTGTTCAACAAAGCATCTGTCTGGCGGAAACCCTGTTTACATCATCATTGTTTGCGGGCTGGCCTGACCCTACGCCCCTACCACTTTTTCTTTGTTCTTCTACTTTGTCTCTTTTGTAAGCATGCCTCTGCATTGGAGTTTCGACGAAGACTCGGGCCCCCTACCATACATGGTTGAGTTTGATATAGCATAAGGTACATAATAGGCGCTGCACATATACAAGCATTGCCGTCAACGAGCATCTCTGTAGAACCTTTACGGACCGGACCGTTGAAATCGTAGAAAACTGCTTGTGCTTCAGGTCGTTAGGTGATAACCCATGGCTTCTGCTCGTTCAGTGGCATGGCTGCTGGCCTTCTGCACTCAGGAGTCTGTCAATCTTTACACACTGTCTCTTGTTGCATCCACAACTAATATTGGCGAATCTGCCCATGCGCTGACTTGATTGTATCTACTCTGATAAACGCCGCGCAGTCCACCGGCCAATCCTGTCGGATCTGAAGGTCAAGGGAAATGGAACGCCCCTTTTCGATAATATTGAGAACTTGTTGACTATATTGACTTCATTCCTCAATCGACTTGACGCACTCCCACTCCCCGCGCAGGTTCTCCTTCCACAAGGAAACCTTGTTGTCAGCGCCGCTGACGGCCAGAATATTGCCACTCAAAGACCAGCTGACCCGCCAGACAGGTGCCTCAAAGTTCAGCACTTTGGTAGCCCACTCGGTAGAAACGCCCGCGCCGGTTTTTGAAGGATCCGATGTCCAGATACGGACCGTCTTGTCCTGTGAAGCGGAGGCGATGTACGACTTTTGCAACACCGTCGGAGACCAAGCAACGTCGCGAACCCAGTCGGCATGTCCCGTGAGGGGCTCGCGTTCCAGCTTATACGACTGTGAGGCCGGGTCGAAAGTCCAGATCTTGACCAAGTTGTCGGATCCGCCCGTGACGAAGCGCCGATTGCCCGCAGACCCGGGTCCTGGGGCGCTGCTTACAATGCTGCCGGGTGTCGTCGCAGGTGCCCAAGATACAGAGTTGACGCCGAGACCGTGCGCAGGCAGCGTAGTATGGTCAACGCTGTTGTCCTTGAACTCGAGCACGCTGACGTTGCCATCCGAGGAGGCGCAAGCGAGTAAACACCCGGCCTCGTGGGGTGCCCATGCCACCACGTTGACCGAGGCTTTGTGTAAGGGTGAGTCGTAGATGCGCTGCCACTGGTTGCTGGGGCCCTGTTCCTTCCAGATGAAGACCTTGCCGTCATAGCCGGATGAGGCGAGGATGTTGCCGTATTTGGGGTGTGCCCACGATACGCACCAGACTGCGCCTTCATGACTGTCAAGTCTTGTCAGTAACGTGTGCACCGGCCAGGCCTTGATGGACGAGCGTACCCCTTGAGCGTCTCGATCAGGCGTTGTGTCTCGCCCTCGACTTCGAATATCTTGATTGTTCGATCGCTTGAACACGTGGCGAGTTTCCGGCCGTAGTAATCGAGAACGGCATCGTGCTGTAGAGAGAAAGTGTGAGATATTGCTGCAAGAGCCTCGAGCCCGAGCTGGACGCGCACTCACAATCATGTCATCGTGCCCGGGGTTGGCGATGACTTGCGCCGCCTGCTCAAATACGTCAGTCATAGGTGGTCACCGCGGCCGACAGCTGTGTTGGAACCGCTTAGGAAACGTCTGTATACCATTGTGATGGGTTTTATATCGCTGCAGCAACTCGATCGGTCTGGGTAGAAGAGACAATGAGGGAGCGTGGCCAAGGCAGTAAGGTCAAGATGATGTCGTTTGGTTGACGTTTTGAAGCTGGACTTGAGCTGGTTACCCCAAGTCACTTTCAATACGTTAACATCCTCCGCGCCAGGACACCTCTAGCAAGCTAAGGTACAAGGCCGTACATAGTGTACAGGCCCACCGCGGGGGTACAGATATGTACTGTGGCCAGCTGGCACCAACATTTCTGCTGACAGATGCGCCTGCGCGCTATCGATAGAACCCCAGCTTGGTTGGTCGGCAAACAGGTTAATCCTGGCCCCGTGAGGCTGCTGTTTTAGACTTAGATCCATCGCAGGCAGTGGACAGAGACGCACGAATGTCGGGAAATAAGCTTCGACTTGTCATATCTCCTGGCGTCTCGACACAATTCCCTCATCGTTCTACAGACCCAGAATCTTCGGTAATCGCTTTCCATTGTTCGTTTGGCGCGTCTCCTTCACTTGCGGAGTTTCCTGTTCATCGCCGAGGCACCCTTTTTCAATTCGCACACTCCGCCCTCGACACTGCACTCCGTGACCGATTCGGCATCTCTTCATACCGATCACAAACATATCATTTGCCTTCGACAAGCCTTCCAGCTTGTCCGAGAAGGTGATCTGTGGGTATCTTGGCGTAGACACAGACATCTACACGTGTCCATAAAGGACCGACCGACCACGCGCAGCGCCAAACACCCCGCGACTTGACATTGAAGAGGCCTCAGGATGATGCCGCCACCCCATGTCTACGGACATCACCAGTTCGCGCCGCAAGGCGAGGCAGGCTGGATGCATCAGCAAGCCTCTCACCACCAGCAGGGCCACATGTCTGTTGCTCAACAACAACAGCAGCAGCAGCAACAGCAGCAGCAGCAGCAACAACAACAACAACAACACCAACAGCAGCACTTCAATCGCCTGGCTGGCAATCATTCTGCAGCAAACAACGTTGCTACAGCTCACGCACAAGATGGCGGACACGACAATATCTCTGAAGACAACCGACGCACCATGGCATATATTGCCGATCTGTTGAACGAGAGCACGAGGGAGACTGCGTTATTGGAGCTCAGCAAGAAGCGAGAGCAGGTTCCCGAGCTGGCACTGATCCTGTGGCATTCCTTTGGTGAGTCATTCAATTGCGCACTGTTCGAATAGAAATCGACCTTCGCGGTTCGGTTCACGATGGACGCCGCTGACCGTCCTTGCTGAACTAGGAGTCATGACATCACTTATGCAGGAGATCATATCAGTCTATACCCTCCTGAATCCTTCGCAACTCACCGCCGCAGCGTCAAACCGCGTCTGCAATGCCCTCGCCCTGCTGCAATGTGTTGCTTCGCATAATGATACTCGGACTTTGTTCCTCAACGGTATGGTGTCCCAGCCCCAGATTTTGGACCGATATGAGAACCATGTCTGACAGGACGAAAAATAGCGCACATACCACTCTTTCTCTACCCCTTCCTCAACACCACGTCCAAGTCCCGACCGTTCGAATATCTGCGATTGACCAGCCTCGGCGTCATCGGTGCCCTGGTCAAAAACGACTCTTCGGACGTCATCAACTTTCTCCTCACCACGGAAATCATCCCACTTTGCCTTCGCATCATGGAGACCGGCTCAGAGCTGAGCAAGACCGTTGCCATATTCATAGTCCAGAAGATTCTGCTCGATGACAATGGTCTCAACTATATCTGCGCCACCTACGAGCGCTTCTATGCAGTTGGTACCGTGCTCAGTAACATGGTAGCTCAGCTGGTGGAGTCTCAGACAGCGCGATTGCTGAAGCATGTGGTTCGGTGCTTTCTCAGGTACGAAAGTCTTTCCTCTTATCCCTCCAGGCCCTAGACAGCATTGCTCGTGAAGCAACGTGCCCGGCTGACCACGTGGTCCCTTGTAGACTCAGCGACAATGCTCGAGCACGCGAGGCGCTTCGACAATGCCTCCCCGAACCTCTGCGCGACGCCACATTTTCGTCGGTGCTCCGGGACGACGCAGCTACCAAGAGGTGTCTGGCACAGCTCCTCATCAATCTATCGGACAACGTCGTGGATTCGAATTCGCAGGGTGTTTCCAACATGTGAGGGCACGACAGCCGAGGTCACCTTTTCGACATGTTTGTACCAAAATTACATCGTTCAGACTTCTGGCATTTTGTTTTATGAAGGCGGTTTTCACGAGGACGGTCATATTCTGGCGAACATGTTTTTCCGTGCAATTTTTTGGCGCACATTAAAAGCGTTGGGAGAGCGCACATCTTACTTAGAGAAGATGGAAAGATAAAACTGTATACAGCATTGTTTGATACCCAAGGTCTCGCTCGACCTTTGACATGGGTTCGGAGGGTATGAATTTCTGGGGTTTCTAGTTTAGGGATGGGGCTTTTTATGGGGGGGGTTGGGCCGAATACGGAAGGGGAATCTTTTCTCATTGCGTTTGTTCAGCGTGAAATGGCATTCTCATTGCATAGTAGCAAGGCCTGGCGAGCAGACGATCTTGATCTTGCTTGATATCATGGGCACAAGGTCGAGCGGGATCGCAGTTTCCATGTGATATGGTCCAAGATTACATCAATTCATCTCTTTTCTCTTAACGCTTGGCCATCTTGTAATTCCCTTCATGTGAATCAGACCAGGCATATACTGCCGGCAGAAGTGGACATCCTCGCCGCCGCGCTTGATGCCTCGGCACCTGGGAGCCAGCCGATTGTGAATGGTTCATGAACCCTCTGGCTTACACACCTCGGTTGACTCAGCAGACGTCAATCTGAGGGGCATGACGTGGTCTTGAGTAAGAGCGCAAACAAACGGAGTTGAAACTCTTTTGAATCGGCTTGGATGCTCCATACGGAACAATGTTCCGCTGCGCCCTCTTGCTCGTTTCACTTGAGCTCCGACGGCCCGTGTCTGTACATGGAAACTTGGCAGCGTTTCCGAAGACACTTTCGACCGTGGCTCCCGAACTGGTCGCCAAGCTATCCGATGTGCCGATTAAGCAGGTTCTACACATGCGGCCGGATATGCCGTGAACGAGACATCTCCGTCCAACCCTTGCAGTGACGTTGGAGCCCGTCGCAACGGCGGGGAAATGGCCGAACAGATGGGGTGTTGCCGAGAAGCAAGGATCATCGTCGGAGACACACACTCATACGACCTCGCGCGGCACACTCGGCTCCAGCGAGAGCTCGTCGCGTACGGAGAATCCTGCTAGGTAGCATGGAGCAGATGAGAACCCGATCAATGGTCAAAGCGAGGGTGCCGGAGCCGAGCCTCGAGACAAGAAGGTGTTAAAGAGTAGGCTGTGTACTTCTATCCTGTGGCGACTTCGAGCAGGGCAGAGAGAAGGCGTTCGGCGTGGGGCATCTATCGGCAGACGGCCTTGTTCAATGCCGATGATGATGATCGTCTTCCAGATCCCGCGAGCGAGGATCCGAAGCTTGATCTGGAAGCCGACGTGAACATGTACTACATACGTATGCAGGTCGGCTCAAGCCAGGCACAGGTCGTCCGGGGGAGGGGGCACGGGGGTCTCATCCAAACAGCCGGTCTCTCCACCCCTGGATCGATGGAGATGCCCAAGATTGATAACTGCTTTGAAATCCATTCCGGCGGCCGTTTTGGTATTAAGGTCGGCAGGGGGGGAAGGATGAAGCCAAGCACCGGGCTCTAGCGCGACGCCACCGCGGCTTAGGTGGACGAAACAGGAGAACAATGCAGGCACTAAAAATGCGGGATAGATCAATGCAACCAAATGAGGTTTCTGCGAGGATGCTCGTTCCTTGGTTCCGGTAGTATTACTTGGACCTCCTCAACCTGGTAACATAACAACGAGCATATAGGCTAGATGGCAAGATGCTTGGTTATGTTGACGACGGGAAATACAGGAAAGGGTAGCATTCGAAAAGTATAAAGAGGCCATGATATTCCCACGGTGGAAAATATTGTATTCTCTATAGAACATTTCAGTCATCAACAAGTGCCCTGATTATAACATTCATTCAAAAATGCAGATCTCCTCGTCCATTCTCGCCTTCATGGCCGTGGCTAGCGCCTTCGCCTTTGAGCACACCAGCTTCTGCAACTATGGTGGGAGCGGTGCACCCGACAACTGTCTCTTCCAGAACAAGGCCAAGAAATTTGTACCGGTGCGTCATTGACTTACAAGCCTCCGTCTGGGGCAAGCCGAGCTGACTGTGTATTGCGACTTTAGGTCCCCCTAGATGGAAATCGATCGGTACGTTTAGCCGGACTCGTCACATGTGGTGGTTGGCGACTAATATGAACTGTGCCAGTGCGACTCCTGCCCCCCCGAGAGCAGGGACGCGGAGGGCAAAGTCTCTTGCACGCTCCACGGGTGCGACGACTTTACTTGCCAGAGCGCAACCTGCTAGGTGGACAAAGATACTGGCCGTACGAAGGGGTATTGATGTCTGTTACGACAGGGGCGGAGGTGGAGTGTGTATGTAAAGCGTGAGAAATGTAATACACACTAATTACTCCGTACTCTATATGTGGATTGATATATACTACTTATGCGTCGGCCGTTTTGACATCAAGGTCGGCGGGCAGGGGGGACGAATGAAGCGAATAACGGGGCTCTAGCGCGACGCCACTGCGGCTCAAGTGGACGAAACAGGACAATGTAGGCACTAAAATGCGGGATAGATCATATGCGACCAAACAGGTAGGTTTCGGTGACGATGCTCGGTCTTGGCAACCTTCTCGATCTGGGCAACAGACAGCGAGCAGATGGGCTAGATGGTAGATGCTTGCGTTCGCGACGGGGAACACTGAAACGGTAGCATTCGGAAAATATAAATAGGCTATTATATTTCCCGAAGAGAAGACGATTTATTCTCCGCAATAGAGTCTAGTCATCTATAATCTATAAAAACAATATCCACTCAATATGCAGTTCTCCTCGTCCATCCTCGCCTTTATGGCCGCAGCTACCGCCTTCCTTTGACCACTCCAGCTACTGCAACTCCCAAGGCGGTCCCGGCGTCTGCATCTTCATCAACAAGGCTGGGGATTGGGTACCGGTGCGTCATTTACATACAAGCCCTTTCGTGTTGAGTAAGCTGAGCTGACTGACTGTTGCTTATTTAGGTTCCCATGGACGGACAGCGATCGGTATGTTTGAAGCCGGCTCGTCATGTGTGGTATGTGGTCCAGCGACTAACATGAATTGTGGCAGTGCGAATCCTGCCCCCCCGAAAGCAGGGACCTAGAGCATAAGGTTTCCTGCACGCTCCACGGGTGCGATGACTTCACTTGCAAGGGCGCAACATGCCCCTAGATGGGAACAAAACACCGGACTCCGTGTTGATATTGGCCGTACAAGGGGGGTTGTTGTCTGTTACGACAGGGCGGCGGTGGAGTATGCAAACTGTGAGATATGTACACACTACTCTGTATATGGATCGAAATATACGACTTACACGCATTGCCTAAATCGTGGGAAACTGGGACAGTCTATCAAGGGCGCTTAGAAACCGATGCCAGCTTGTAGTTGATTATGTCTGTTCTATAGCAAAGCAATTATTGGTCTTCATCCGAATCCTGATCCAGAAGCCGATGGGAACATGCACGTACGTATGGAGATCGACGCAAGCCAGGCACAGTCCGTCTGGGGAAGGGGATCTCAATAAAGAATTGGTCTCCCAATCCCTGAGCCGATGGAGATGCCGAAGACTGACCAATTCTTGAAATCCGTTGCGTCGGCCGTTTTGACATTAAGCTCGGCCGGAAGAGGGGGACGAATAAGCGAATAACGGGGCTCTAGCGCGACGCCGCGGCTCAAGTGGACGAAAGAGGGCGATGCAGGGACTAAAATGCGGGAAGATCATATGCGACCTATATTACAGGTTTCTGTGACGATGTTCGGCATTGCTGCCGCATTTTGACCTTCTCGATCTAGTCACTTAACAGTAAGTAGATGGGCCAGAGGCATGAGACGATAGATTACCAGCTTCACAACGGAGGATATATACTAAAACGGTAGCATTCGGAAAATATAAATAGGCAACAATAATCCTACCCCGGAGACAATCATCTTCTTCGAACTTCGAAAAAACACTTCAATCATCAACAAGTCCCTACTTACAAATATATTCATTCAATATGCAGTTCTCCTCGTCCATCCTCGCCTTCATGGCCGCCGCTACGGCCTTTGCCTTTGAGCACAACAGCTTGTGCAACTACGGCGGCGGAACCGGTGCACCCGACGTCTGCATCTTCGAAAACAAGGCGAAGATTCAAGTCCATGTACGTTATTTATATACAACATTGAAGCCTTCGTCTTTGGGTGAGGGCAAACTGAGCTGACGGGTTGTTGCGATTTCAGGTTCCCATGGACGGAGGTGTAAAGGTACGTTTGAACATGAGCGGACTCGTTATGTGTGGTATATGGTCGGCGACTAATACGAACTGTCTGGTGGCAGTGCGATTCATGCCCCCCCGAGCACAGAGACCTGGAGCACAATGTTCCCTGCACGCTCCACGGGTGCGACGACTTCACTTGCCAGGGCGCAGTGTGTGCATAGGTAGACAAGGCTATTGGTCGTACGTGAAAGGCCAAAGGTTTTCTGTTACGACAGGGGCGGAGTAAAGCATGGAAATCTGACATACTTCTCTTCTCTCTACATGGATCGAAATATACGACTTACATGCATTTGAATGCTCGAGTCTTTTTAAAAGCTGTGAGACTACATCGAGGACGTTTGTAAACCAATGCCAACCCCTTGGGTGACTACTTGTATGTCTGTTCTATATGGCAAAGCAATTATTGGCATGAATTCGCTCTAATCAGACCATAGCCGAAGCCCCTGCCCCATAGCACCATAACAGACTGCAGAGAAGACGATACCACCGGGGTTGTATGTCGGCCGGTGCATGTACGGAGTGTGTTGCCCCGCATAAACGAAACCGAGTCCCGGTAGAATCCCCGACAGGCTTGTTTCACTTGCCGAAAGGATGCTTCTACTTGCTGGTAGGGGACATGACCTGCGAAAAAAGACTGCATGTACTTCTATATGCAGAGCTCACGGTGCCAAGTATGAATCTCTGGTCGATTTACCTGCCGCGCATTATATCGAGCTCAATTAGCAGTATTACCTGTACAGAGTTGCGGAGGGAACGCTGCAATGGGGATACATCTCTGGGTACTGCTAGTAGTAATGAGATCCCAGGCCCAGGGTCTACACAAGTGCTGAACCTCATTGTCCGTACTGTGGAATTTCTGCTAGAGGCTAGGGTTAGCAAATCCATCCATCTTCTTGCCATTCACAATTACTAAAATGAGGACAGGCAGGTAGCCAAGGCCCCGCTCCTTCTACAAGCGCTAGTACGTTGGGGAGATGCACCCCCTGCGGCAAAGAAAGCAACAATCGCACACAAAGTCGTAGAAGACACCATCACGCCTCGGCCTCTCTGTCCGCGCGAAGTCATTTCCCATTGTTCAAAATCGCTCGTGGTAATAGAGTCACCCGCCAACGATGGCGTCTGCCACAAGCACGCTCATCAACGTCAACTTCGTCTAGCATGGATACATCGTATCAGAGCACCCATCGTCACGACTCGTCCTCCGCTTCGACCACGGTCGACTTTTTAGAAGCATACTGTCCGCTGGCAAGCAAAACAGTCTCGCTATCCAGCGTGCTCGACATGGGTCTCACCCAATCCACAACTGCCGTCCCTGCCGGCATTCTACTTCGCAATTCGGCGATGGGTCGCGATTCAACGGTTCGCACGCCTCCTCGTACATCGGGATATTCCTGCTTCGTTAAGGGCGGGTCAGGCAGCGCAGGCCATTCAAGATACTCAGGCGCCTCTTTATACGAAGCCATGGGGGGGCATGCCCGACGAGCGCGCACCCAGTCACTCAGTACCTCACGATAACGTGACACGGGTTGATCGAGATTCACTTCCGGATGTTGCGTCCAGCTCTCCATCCCCTCCACGGCGGCTGGATCCTGTTCGTCGTGTGGAACGCTGCGGAAAGAGTCGTCACGCGTGATGATCTCGTACATTGTGAAAATGACGCCTTTGACGTCGTTTTTGCATTCAAACTGTCCCAACTTGCCCTGAAACCCCACCTCGCCCATGCGAGCAGCGTAGTTGAAGTCGAACAGCATGATGGAGTCGGTTTCGGGGTCCACCAACAAGTTTCTGGGTGATACATCTTGGTGCGCGATGCCATGCTTGAGGTTCAGATCGTCCACCACGCGTGTCAGCTGTCGGAGCCATTCGAGCTTGAAGACTCGTGATACATTCTCCTTGACAGTGCCGCCCGGTATGTATCGATTGGTAAATCCGACGATGCGCCCATAGATTTCGTCAAGGACGACCCGGTCGAAGGGGACAATGTTGGGATGCGGTGGGAGTCTCATCCACAAGTTCATCTCGGTCCATATCTTCCACATGAACTGCCAGAAGAAGTAGTACTTGAAAATGACTTTCTTTGGACCAGCATCTGTTTCGTACGAGACCAGGTCGACATTGGGGGTCAGACGACTGAGCTCTCGTAGCTCCGTGCGAAGGATGGTTCCGACCGAAGGCATCTGCAAGTCTTCGAGTGATGGCTGAAAGACACACAAGGTCTGGTCGTCTTCCGGATTCGTAGATTCTGATAGTAACTGACCATCTTGCGAGACGTGGATAGCATAGACTTGTGGAGAGAGCTTGTCAATGTATTTCTTGAGGTATTTGATCGCGAGGTCCTCAGAGTCTTGCTCTTCATCCATGGTGACGGTGATGGTACGCCGTTGATCCCAATCGGAAATGTACCAGTTGCTCGGTCCGCCGGGGAAGATGGCGCCGCCAGGAGCCCAAAACCTGCATTCTTCGTCGATCATGGCGAATATCAATATAAGATGTGAAAGTCACAGAAGGAGAAAGAAGGAAGATGGAAGACGGAAAGGGCATGGATGAGAGAATTCACGATCATAAGCTTTGACCAACGGTAAGTTAAAGTGACAGGGCTGCCCCGCCAATTGCGCCCCTCACTCAGTAGGAGGAGGGTCCTTCCGCTACATCTAAGCGCGCGTCTCTAGCAGGCGATAATTTTAGAGTCGAGCTGTGCGAATAGCACGACTCTAATTTTAACCACCTCACCAAAGAGTGGCCAACCTGCTAGCTTTCTATCCAGTCTGCACAACACAACATAACACTACCAAATCGCAGGTCATAGTAGGTAATTCCACACGCGCCGGCAAGGCCGAGCCAGGGTCATCTTCTAGCCGCCCGAGCTCTGCCCCTGTGCACCGCCCAGGTCGCGGCCCGGCCAAATATCGCCGCCGAGAGTGCTGTTTTCGGCCAACTCGTTGTCCGAGAGGTATGGAAATTACTAGGTAGTTCCGCACGCGCCGGCAAGGTTGAGTCAGGGTCGCCTTCTAACCGCTCGAGCTCTGCCCCTGTGCACCGCCCAGGTCGCGGCCAGGCCAAATATCACCGCCCAGAGTGCTGTTTTCGACCTACTCAGCGTCTGAAAGGTCTCCTGCTTCCCGTGACTGAACAAGGCTTCACAAGTTGGCCGGGCCTGGTCAACTGGTTGAATAGCGGAGCGGCTCCGAGCAACATCGCTGCAACCAGTCATGAGTTGTTTTATATCCAAATACGATGCCCGGCCGGAATATGAAGCCTCGTGCCCAGCCGCCGAACAGACTGCAATTACCCACCTCGTTCTGAACAAGTCCACAAAAGCCACTCAGGATGCAGACCATTGCCGAAGGCATCCATCCAGCCGAAATCGAGTCCAGAACTCGGACTGACGAAGTACGGGTGTACGACCCCAGAAATCCAAACCGTTGTCCTTGCGGATGGTACTGCTATTACGGAACCTGCGGCCATCAATTTGCAGTATGGCCGCTTAAATGCGGGGGCACGGTGACCCCTTCTGGACAAAGCGGCTTCTGCAAGATTCCAGCGCCACGCCATGTCGTTCGTCGATATTTCATCCTCGCGACTTGCGCCGACTGTACTCAACGTGTAAGTACATTTGACCCCAATTGCTAAGGAGTCCTACTATTTGATTGACCGCCTCTTCAGGGTATATTCTGAAGTCTCGACGGAGGGCAAGATGGATGGACCGAGGCAACAATGGCGGTTTGATTGGAACAAGGAGGGTAGGATGTACGTGCAGGGTAGTTTGGAGGTCATGATCTCGAGGGTAACTGTTGGGAACATGAGGGAAGCAGGTTGTGTGCACAGTGTTTCGCAAGTAGATAGCATCAATGAGAATTGCCAGTAGATAGAACTTCTGATACTTCTCTATGGAACTTGCAGTGCCCAATCGTGTCATCACCGGGCAAGCTACCCATACCGCAAGCAAGCTACAAATATAACGGGTAAGCTGCACACGGAGCGAGCAAGCCATACATACAGCAGCAAGCCATAAATTCAGCGGGCAAGCCATACATATTGCGGGCAAGTTACGCACATAGCTGGCAAGCTATACATAGGTATAGTAGGCAAGCTATACACACAGCGGGAAAGCCATACATACAGCAGGTAAGCTACACACACAGGAGGCAAGCTACACATAGAGGGTGGCAACATCTCCCTTTACTCACCCTGTATAATGAATCTGTCAAGACAAACACTGTTCCGTCAGCTCGTGACCCACCCTGGATCCTCCCGGCCGGTATTACCGTGAATGATCTGGAATTAGATCCAAGGAGACAGGTGGCTAGACTTCAAAGTTATCCACAGAGTTGGGCGGGTGCTTTACTTGGTGAGCGCACGAACAGATAGACCTATGTTGTTTCTATCCAGCAAGTTCGAGAGCACAAGCTATTCGTGATGTCTGATATAGCGCCTACGTATCTGCCTAGCTACTACAGCCCAGGTCCGCTGCATAAGACATGGCGATGGCGAATCGCTTCACTTTTGGTATTTGTAGCACAGGTCTGTTCGAAACGCCGTGAATTACACTCACACAGATTAGCTATCTAAGAGTCCCTGGCATCATCAAGACACTAGGCCCACCAGCGAAAGCTGAATGTGCAAATTTATAAAAAACATGCTGAGGTGGCCAAGGAAATTGTACACGAACTTCGTCGACCAGGAGCCTCTCACCCTTGGCCGTGTGCGAACGGTTAGGTCACGCCGTCTTCTTCCACTGGTTGTAAATACCGATCAAACTGCTGGCAGTACCCGCAAGGCCAACGAAGCCATCATCAAACCCTACCCACCCCAGCGCCGACAAGGGCACCGTAAGATCGCACAAGTCGCAAAGCAACTGCAGCTGGCTGACGTTTCGGTCACTATCAACAATTAGCCCCAACTTCTCCAAGCGTTCCGGGGGGGTGGGCCGTACATGGTGATGCGCTTGCTCTCGACGACGCCCTCGCCATCTTTCCTATCAATCCTCGCCTCTCGCTGCTTCAGCTGGCGCAGGGTATACAGCTGGGCCGCGACACTGAAGATCAGCCCGACGGCCCAGGAGCGATAGGCGTAGGCCTGCACGGTCGGGGCGCGCTGCCACGTCTTGATGCCCGCTGCGTCGGGGACCGTGGCCGCATCAAAGGTCAGATAGCCCGCGTAGCCGAGCTGTCGACCGATGGCAGCGTAGCGGAGGAAGCAGCTGGCGGCGGGCTTCGGGTCGACCAAGAGCACCGACGCCGCTTTCAGGTGCTCGATGTTCTTGCCGATGCGCAGGATCTTGCGCGTCAGGCCGAATTGCTTCTTGACGGCGCTCCAGGGGGCGATGGAGCTCGGAAGGGCGTTGTTGCGCAGCAAGTACCAGGCGTAGAAGCGGGCAAAGTATTGTAGCGCCCGGAGCAGCTTGTCGCGTCCGAGGGTCGTGGCCACGAAGCGCAGGTAGTGCGCTACGGTGGGGTGATGCGCGAGCGTCGTTGTGACGACCATGATTGTTGCTGGGGGTTTGAAGAAAGTTCAAAATGGAGGAATGGGGGAGCGTAATATGGAAAATGAGACGACGTTGATGCTGGTAAAGGTTGTCGGCGATGATGATGGGTGGTAGTGGTTCGGTCGGTTCGGCGGCTCGAGCACATGCCGAGGTTGTCCTTCAGGCTTCATGTCACTGCTTTAGGTTCGTGTGGGGGACATTAAGTAAGCACAGTATGGGTCGGTGTGCATACAGTATTACATTACTATGTACAATGCGTTGCGGGGCACCATTCCGGGGTCGGGAAGAAATTGGTGGCATGTGTGCTTCATTTTTTGAGTGTGTTGAAGAGTCCACCTTCAAACATTACTTCATCATCACTCGCTCTCAGCCACTGAGGCAACCAGCAGAAACCCCCCCAGACACGGCCATGCTGGATCAAATGGCAAACGAAGTGAAGCTCATCTCGGGGAGCTCTCACCCGGAGCTCAGCGAAAAGGTGGCTCAACGGTAGGTGACATGCCCCCCGGCGAAGCTCTCTCTCATCTCATCATTCCTCAGGCTAGGCATCGACGTCGCCAACACCATGAGTCTCAACTATTCCAACCGAGAGACCAGCGTTTCCATTGGCGAGTCGGTGCGCGACGAGGACGTCTTCATCCTCCAGTCCACCGCGCCCGGCGACGTCAACGACGGCCTCATGGAGCTGCTCATCATGGTGCACGCCTGTCGAACAGCCTCGGCGCGACGCATCACCGTCGTCATCCCCAACTTCCCCTATGCTCGCCAGGATAAAAAGGACAAGTCGAGGGCGCCTATCAGCGCGAAACTCATTGCGAATATGCTGCAAGTTTCTGGCTGCGTATGTGTTTGCATCGACAGCGTATCATTGTCATATTGTTTCTAACGCTCGGCGTTAGAATCATGTCATCACCATGGACCTACACGCCTCGCAGATCCAAGGTTTCTTCAACGTCCCCGTCGATAATCTGTACGCCGAGCCGTCTGTCCTGCGATGGATACGGGAGAACCTAGACGTGGAGAACTGCGTCATCGTCTCCCCGGACGCGGGCGGCGCCAAGCGAGCCACCTCCATCGCTGACCGTCTCAACGTCGGCTTCGCCCTCATTCACAAGGAACGCCCTCGTCCTAACGTGGTGGGACGCATGGTCCTCGTCGGCGATGTGCAGGACAAGGTGGCCATTCTGGTCGACGACATGGCCGACACGTGCGGAACAGTGAGTTCCGCTCATTCTCGCTTCTCCGTCGTGGCAAACTGCTAACCAGGAACCCTGTGTAGCTGGCCAAGGCGGCTGCCACAGTCAACGAGAACGGCGCAAGTCGCGTGTTTGCCATTGTCACGCATGGGATCCTCAGTGGCAACGCCATCGAGACCATCAACCAGTCCTGTCTGTCGGGGCTGGTGGTGACCAACAGTATGCGCTTTCCTTGACAGCCCCTGACGTGTAGCGCTAATCACCGCGTGTAGCTGTTCCTCTGGGCGACAAGACGGAGACATGTCCCAAGCTCAAAGTCATTGACGTCTCGGGTACACTGGCAGAGGTTCGTACCTGCACACTCTTCCCTTCCTACTGTGAACGAACCTAGCTAACGTGTCCAGGCCATTCGACGAACTCATAATGGAGAGTCAGTGTCATACCTCTTTACGAACGTGCCTGTATGATCGCGTATCGTTATTGTTTTCTGTTCATTCATTATCAGGTCAGGCTGGAACGACGCCAGCTTCGGGGAGGGAAAGTGTCTGGCCGGCCCCCTTTCCGTTCACGGTCTTGTTAAAAGAAAATGGAGCGCTTGCGATTTCTCAGCGGAGTTGGACTAGAATCTTCAATTTGGTAGAGCGGATGTTTGCTAGAGGCGCAACTTGGAATACAGGGCACCAGTCGTGGTGTTTATATGCAACTTGTGGGTTTTTTCTTAAAAAAGTCGCACGAATCAACATGAACGGCAGTTCAACCTGCAACAACATATACACAAAGGTGTGCATGTACATATGATTGAAGGGTCTGAAAAGTATTAACAACGAAATCCTATTTCACGCGCCATTGACTTGACTACATGTTGCGCCTAGGTAGGTATGTAGACTGTCGATAGGCCGCACCTCAGCAGCGGCTACAGCGGACCACTTTTTGGGTGGCCATCTGCCTTCTTGAACTATATACTAGAGTCGGTGGTCCAGAAGATTGCCCGGCCCGTAAATCCGGCTCTCATCATTTCATAAAAGAGAAGGATTCACGACTAGGATTTAGTACTAGGTAGCAGTCCGGGTGCACGGCGATCACTCCTACGGAAGCCAATCCACCTGAAACCCCGCCAATCCACAGGCACCAATCCTCTCGAGCGGAATCAGACACGAGGCCTCTTGCAGGACACGTATTTCCACAGGAAAAGGCTTCCTACTATACATAAATCCTTGCCTGATCTCCTGAACAGCCATGATGCCTCGATCTCACTTCCACTCTCCCTCATCACCAGCTCGGGACAGCAACGTCATCCAGCATCTGCGCGCGAAAAGCGGAATGCGTCTACGATGCGCCTCGCCTGCCTCACCGTCCTGTGCAGCCTCTTGGCTGCCACTGCCGCGCCCGAGAATAGCCTGAAATGCACGTGGAAGAACATCCTGGGCTGTGGGAAACGTGTGCCCAAGGGCCTGTCGTTCCTCGGCATTCACGCTGCTTCACAGGTACCACGACGCACCTCTCCCCCGTGCCTACATTTACGCCACATGCTGACACGATGTAATAGAGGGAAGCGGAAAGCTACGCCGCTGCAGGAAACAAATTGACCTATTCGGCACGGTCCGACATCTGCACCTTCGGTTCCGATGAGACGGGTGAAGGCGTCTACCTCCGCGGTCATCGCGACGAATGGGCCCGGAACCAGGCGTTCTGGTATTACTACGCATCTTCTTACTCATGCGATATAGTCTAACTCGGATGCTAGGTTCTGCGCCGTGTACGCCGAGACAACCGCATTGAACGCAGTGTACAAGATGTTCCTCCCGCCTAACTGGAGAGACGTCAACGACATGCTCGAGGCATGGTTTCGACGACAGAATACCCGTCGAGGACCACGCGAGAGATTGCATTTCGACAAGATGATGTTACTCTCCCGCATCCCCCTGGAAAAAACCCGTCTGAACTGGCAGGTCATGATCTCCTGGTGGCTGGTTGAGCGGGGGAACCTGGGTCTGAGGACCCATTGCGTCCAAGATTGGCGCGAGTTGCCAAATCATGAGGTCGACTATAGGCGGTGGCCTGTTCTGTACCCGTTTGAGAGGGAGGAGGTGCCTCCGAAGCCGTCGGGTTGCTTGCGTGGTGTTTTGAAGGGTGGACGGTGGCTGTGTGCATCATGAAGTGAGATACGATACTTTGGCCGAGCTTGCGCGTGCCTACTTACACAGGGTATCGTGATCTTGAAGCATTGCATTATTCAGTGTTTTGGAGTTAGGTATGGGACTTGGCAATGTAGATGATTGGACTACAGATCATGCATGGAAGTTCAACCTACCTAAAAGGTTTGGTTGCTAGGTTTCTAGCCTTTATCGGGAACTTTAATGGTTTTGTTATGAAGGCAAAAAAAAATATCAATAGATGAGGGATTTAAACCCCCGAGGGCGCCTGGGCACCTATGCGATAATCCCTATCCTTGACCATAGCACTACGAGCTCAGAACGCTGCCAAACGACCTTGCCACGCTTCCATAATGAGCTGTTACATGTATCCTCTGTCGCGAAACACGAACACCGTAAGAGGCGTCTCGATTACCTCTCCAATATCCAATCGTGGGCATTGTCACACGCATCGCCTTCCAGATCGCGCTGTTCTACGAGCAAATTCAAGGGTAGCACTAGTTCCCGCCAACGTTCGACGATTCACTCTTGTTGTGACAGCATATCGGAGGCGCCCGAATGGAGGGGAGGGCGAGAATCTTGAGGAAGAACGGACTACGAATGCTGCAGCAAGCTCTTAAGATTACGCCCGAGCTTTGTGATTCCAGCAACGTCGATTCCGTCATCGTATCCATCGACTTCGAGAATACAGCAAATCTCAGGGACAATTTCTTGAATGCCGAGGATAGCCAGACTGGTCTTGCGGTTTTGGATACGAAAGATTTGCACCGTGTAGATCCAATCAAGTTAATTTCAACATACAACTTGATCACTGGATCTACGTCTTATGTCGTCAACTCGTCTAAAAAGTTTCTTTTTGGAAAACCGTCCACAATTCAGCCGTCCGACATATTAAAAAGCATACGATCCATTTTGCCGCGGAATCGCCCTCTGCTTCTTCTTGGGCATGGTGTACGATGTGAGGTGGACGTATTAGCAAGGCTAGGCTTCAACTTTGCAGACGAGCTTATCACGGGCATAATCGACACGTCGAATCTTGCTGATGAAGTCTTTGGATTTTGGTCATGCACTCTAAGGGAATTGTTAACCATGCTTGGCTGTCCTTTCGATCGGCTGCATAATGCTGGAAACGATGCGCACTTTACACTTAGAGCTGCACTCCTTTTAGCAACTCATGGCTGTGATCCAGACCATGCTACGTCGACTATCCTCAGGGGGTTTTCGTTCAGCGACATCCCTTACCGGGTAGACCCTGAAGCTCGAGCAGTGTCCAAGAGGGAGAAGAGACTTGCAAAAAGCCGGAGGCACCAGTCAAAGTCATGGAGCATCGAAAGGCAGGATGAGATACGGGCAGAGCGTGCAGCAAAGAAGCAAAGGGCAATAGAGAGTACCTACGCACATGGGACGGTGTTCTACATCAGCTTGTCGGTCAGTTTTGGTTGGGACGTCAATAGGTCATTAAAGATGATGTAGTCCACCTGACCCCCCGTCACTATCTTCACCAATGTCATTACTTGGAGTAATCGGGTTTGGGAGGCATTGATGTTTTATCAGTCACACTTGAGTGAAAGTCTTTGCAACGAATCGTTGCATACATGTATGAGTCACTAACAAATATGTGCTTTTAATAAAAACGAGTCCTGCTCTATAGCAAGATGGAGCCACTCTTCGATTGGGCCAGGTATTGATGTTCATTGAGACCGCACAGTCCGGAACGTCAACCTTTGCACCGTCAAGACCCATGTTAGGCTTGATACTATCGTCGTCCTTTTTGTCCTTGCCGTTACATGCCACTATAGTACGGAAGAAATCCTCCTTGCTCAATTTCAGCTTCTCCCAGAGCACACCAAATTTGTCACTTGACAATTCAAAGTTGTTGTACGAAATTGTTGTTTCAGGATCCATGTCTCGACGGTCAAGTCGAAATCTGGGAGGTGGAGAGACCGACCGCTTGCCTATAGACATCGGTATAGGGGTGGTCACCGACCCAACGAGGTAGCAGTGCTGAAGCATTGTCAGTGGTTAGCTGAGCCTCATTACTCGCGAATTCAGGGGCCAGGATCACAACCATGCCATACCTTGCCGATTATGCAAGTGGAATTTTTTCCTTTGTCGAATTTGCACAAATCCAGCTGATCTGTCCTGGCGACTGAATAATCAGTTTGTTTTAAAGCGGCGCCGGCAAGCATGAAGATCTGCCAACCGATATGTGGTCAGTATCACACAATGTACTCTACCCTCACTTGTGGCGGTGTGGGAAAGGCAAAGCGAGAAACGGTAAAGGGGGGAAGAGACGACATACCATGGCATGGATAATGTTTGCCGAAAGACGGTCGAGGAGTTGATCCAGCAACTTCGAGTCCAGGCACTTCCCGTCACTGAGGGTATCTGCGATAATCTTTTCCGTTCGATCTCTACCATCCGCTTTCTTGCCTTCGAACAAGACTTTCAAGCGTTCTTGAATCTGCTTGCGAGCGTCGATGAATATGGTGGCCGCCAATCTCTCCAGATCGTTGTTCACATCCGATTTGGTCTTGTAGTCCGCATCGGGGGAAAGATCGGAAGCGAGACCGAGACCACTTCCAAGCACGCCGACCAAGCCGCCGACCGGTCCCGGGATCGATCTCGAGGCCGAGCGAAAGCCCTCTGACAAATCTCGCAATATGTCCTTGGACGACGGGCCGGATTTGCTCGGCGCAAGGGCGTCCGTGATGGTTCCGATGGCCGAACGAACCTCCCCTATCACGCCTGCCATGAGGGCCTCATGAAGCTGGTCGAAGAACCGACGGCAATTGCTCACAGCCAGCTCCATCCAGTAACCCCAGGGCATTCTCTCCAAGCAAGCCTTGCGGCTTATCTTGGGCGTTGGACAGGCATCGCCGGCGCCGAGGACGCCGCAGTCGTAGCTGAACGTGGTTCCGCCAAACGTTGTCTGGTTCATCGCCTTGGCATACCAGCCCGGCGGATCGCATGAGCGAAGACCTGCAAGAAGTGACTTTCTTGCCCAGCTTTGCTCCCAGGCGTCCCTGGCCTTCTGAATGGCTTTTCCTACGTCCGAGTCCCCGATGGAGAGGGAGCATTTGTCCTGCGTGGCTTGTGCTTTCTGGAAGAGCTCTATATCATGAGGCTTGAAGTCGGGAGCTGGATCGTCGAAGGAGCAGTCGTGCGTCTTGCGTGCGACGAGTATGCTGCGTGGCTCAACGAAGGCGGCTGAGAGGTCGGTCCATGTTGCCAGGAGCAGCAGCACGGGTATAACGAAGCGCATCGTCATCGGGGTCCGGGGCTAGAAGGCTTCGTACCGGGGCATAGACGGGCGTTGGACGTGGGAAGCAAAGGTGCCATCAATTACATGAACATGGCGCCTGTCCGTGTGGTGCACGAGCTGA
Organism: Torrubiellomyces zombiae; assembly: GCA_018831705.1. Lineage (NCBI taxonomy): Eukaryota > Fungi > Ascomycota > Sordariomycetes > Hypocreales > Ophiocordycipitaceae > Torrubiellomyces > Torrubiellomyces zombiae. The sequence goes on from JADHZA010000264.1 coordinate 26,276, forward strand.
AGACGGGTCGCCTCAACATTGAACGAAGCAACCTCTGGAAAGGAAAAGAAAGCGACGAGACTCTTGTGGCCGAGACCAACAGTCGAACACTGTGGGGAATGTGGCATTGAAGTATCTTACTGAATGCCGAGGGCTCCAGTAATTAATCTATCGAACCCGTGACGCCTTTTCGAAACCTTGGATCCATCGTACTCGTGGTAATTACATGCCTCCGTAGCAGGGCTGTCGATAAATTGATACCTCGTAAATGGCCTGACCAGCGAGTGTGGGAGCACTTTGATCCTTGAGCCAAGAAGGAAAACCTGGATGGCACTGGCCATTGTTGCAGAGGATTCACCGTTGACAGAGAAGAGTCATCATCGACTGAGCAGAAGGTGGAGGACTGGGGCTTGAAATCCTTCGTCCCGCCAACATGTATCAATGCTAGCTCCTTTGGTGCTCGGGCACGTCGTTCCGAAAACGAGGACGGGGGGATGCGAACCGTTCCATGACAGGGCGCAAGCTATTATTATTTGAAGCGTCGATTTATGTGATGAAGTCCGAGCTGGCTTCTACGTCTCGTGGTTGGAAACAAGCTCCCCTGGCTGAGATGGTCCTCGGGGAGGGTACAGTACTCAAGTCCGGTGTTTTTTTTTCCCGGCCGGGTAATAGGATCGCGGAATATTGGCTGGGTCCAGCGGTCAATAAACATGAAACAGGCCAATAGTTTTAGCTCAGCTCTGCAAGCAGGTGATTATTGAGACTTCCGTTATGGTGAGGTTACCATCTACGTGAGTAACCCGAGATGGTTCATACTCGAACCTACGTTGTAACGGTCGCGCCAGCGTCTTGAATGACAGAACCCTTGAATATGGTCTGGGCAAGCTGTCAATCCAGCAGCAGGAAACGACCAGTCAATCTTTGTACTAGTACTAGCATACAAGTGATTCGGCCTAGGCCGATTCGATGCATTGCCAAAATCATCAAGATTGGTAATTACGTACCAGTGCTGTAGATGACGACAAGCGCAAGGCGACTCGCTTCACTTCTGCTCTACCTTATCCTTTCCGCACCAGAATGTATTATCTATAAAGCAACGCGAGCTAAGACGAGACTTGCCACCCAACTTGGGTTGCGATAAATTCAGCAACATCATCCATTTCATCGGGTATCTTGTACCAATGACCTTGCTCAGCGTAGCATTTCCAAACCACCTCGTAACCCGCAGCCCTCGAGGCTCTTGCCGCAGCCTCTCCCAGCGCAGGCGGGACCTTTTCGTCCACGGCACCGTGTCCAAGGAACACAGGGGTACAGGCAGCGGTATCGTCTTTGCCCGGTGTATTTACAGCATCTAAGCACAAAAGGTCTCGTTGGAATGTCTGAGCAAGAACGCTCTTTTCCATAGAAGCAGGAGATGGCTCATCACCGTCAGACCCGAATAGGCTGTCCTGGTCCGAATCGTCATCTCGGAGAGCCAGCTCGAGGTCTGACAGGTAGCAAAGAAAGCCACTCATGCCGATGAATCCACCGATGGGGAACGTCAGGGAGAACAAGACGACAAGTGACATGGCGCAACCCTGACTTAAGCCGCCGAGAATTATATTCTTACGAGGAACATGGCGTAACTCCTCCTCGAGGATGGCTACAACTTCCCGTGCGGACTCAGCCAGACCATTCAGCTGCCGGTCCTTTTGGTCCTCGGGATCGGTCAGGTTGGCGATGTCGAACCACTGCGTCAGGACAGACCGTCCAAACGCGCTGGAACGACGACGCCGCGAGGTGGGGAAGACGAAGCGTGCGCCGGGGAGCAGCTGCGTCAAGTTCTGGCCGGACGAGGTGGTGCCCGTTTCTAAGAGCTCGCGCCCGAATTTCTCGCCGTTGGAGCCGAGGCCGTGAAGGAGAACGACGGTGTGAGTGTGCGCGGCCCGCGGCTCGACGGTGAAAATGGGTTCCCCCGGTGAGCGGGTGCCGGGGGAGGCATGCTGAGATGTGGCCATGTTGGCGCAGGATGACGACGGGAGCTTGGCACGTTGTTGCAACGGCGGACCAATGCTGGCGGTGGGAATATACTAACGTAAGATGCCCAAGTAAGGCCAAGTTGGAGTGAGTACGCCGAGCACGAAAACCCAGGTGACAAGGACACAGCATCCACCAGAAGGTTGGAGGAGGTCCACCGCCCTGACAGATACCGTCTGGCCGTCTAACCCCTCTGTGCTTTAGGTCCTGTCATTCCCCGACAGTGACCCCATTGGGCCTCGGTCGTGACCCCGCCAGCTCATGCCCATTGTCAGAGGATCGAACGAGTGTCGTTGACACTTGCGCTCGCTCGCTACGATTGTTGATTGTTTCAGGTTTTTGCAATAGGCGGTATCTAGGGCATGCACGTTGCCAGGCTTGCTATCAATAGACAAGGTAAAAAAAAGGAACGCTTCATCCAGAGGTCCGTACACCCAAAGCAACATTTATTACATCTACGTCTAGATTCCAGCTATGAAAGTCGCGTGCTGCCAACATCACTAGCAAATCTCTCTGTACAAGACGCAACGGACACCCCTTTCTTCCACACCAGGAATATTGCCACTGATCATTCTGGGCACTCAAGGTAAAACCGTATAGGGCAGCGTCGCTTTTCAATTTGGTCTTTAACACGGTTATCGAGGCCTATCTATGAGGCTGTGTGGCCACCACAGTCTCATCACGGCCAGGGCTCGAAGAAGACTTCACCGGTGCCTCTGCTTTGAGTTGGCCCCCGGACGCCGTCTCTTCCTGGCTCGTTGAACCCGCTGTATTTGGCTGTGTTGAAGATTCTGACCGTGACGAAGGAGGGGTCTCGGGCCGAGCCCTTGACGCTGCATCCTCGGTTTGCGCCGCTGACGGTGTGCGCCTTGTGTCAATGGCTGGGCGCATTGTGCCGGGCTCCGTTGACGGTAGCCGCGCCGGGGTAGAGCTCGGAGAGTGAGGATTTTGGCTCTGCGGCGTGCCTGCGTCACGGCGCATTTCTTGCTCCTGAAGCTCCTGCTGAAGCTTCAGTCTCTTGAGCTTTCCTAGCCGAGGCTTACTTTTTTGAGGCGATAGAGGGCCGCTGATGGCATATTGAACCTGCCGACGTGTGTGGCCTGTGACCGCAGCTATCTGGTGTTGTGTGTAGCCTGCGTATCGCTTCAGGGCTCGAATTTCGATCTTTTGGTCTCTGCTCAGGTCTTTGGACTTATTGTACGTCGTGCCAGATGCCCGCACAGCTGGCTGCGAGGGCTGTCCCGGGATTGGATTGTGGTTTGCATCGCGTTGCCCGCGGTCAGTGCTGTAGCTATGGCCGTTGCTGTGGACGTCATCGGTCGGGGCCATCGCTGCCTCGCAGGCAACGAGGTGGGTGGAGGTGTGCAGGTCTGTGTGACCTATTCCAGGAAACTGGGGTTACCGATCGTAAATAAACTTTGCAGGGAATTATTTAGTGCTACCATTCTACCTAGCCTGTATGTCACGTGTGGGTGAGACTGACTACACGTGATGGGTGCCGACAGCAGGACTCTAATTCTTATCCTCATCATAGCATTGCGAGCTCAGCAATTGCCAGTTGCTGTGCCGCTTCTCCCATCATGATGGCCCTGGCCGTGGGGATGAATTGGGGGTGACTGTGGACTAGCTCGTACGATTGTGCACGCCTTGAACTTCTGGCTAATCTGACTCTTGCGGAGTAGTTGGGCCGAATAGCCTCAAATATACGGTATGGAGTAATTTTTCCTCCAATAGCCAGCCCGCCATATTCCATATTTAGAATGCCTAATACTCCGTAGTACAATATGCCATTAAGCTACGTTTTGTCAAACATAAGTTTATAGTCTGATCGGTTTCACGCTCCTGCTACATACGGCCATATCCGGGGGGAAACACATCTTCTCGTCTGCTCTGATACGTTAAGCCCCCGAGAGGCAGATTAGTAGTTGGGTCGGTGACGACCAGCGAACACCGGCTGCTGTATGTAATTATATTTTTGGTTTTCCAATATCCTTACATTTTTGATTCCCCCCGCTAGATATTTGCTCTACGACCACGAGAGGCCTGAAGGCTCAGGGCATGTTGCTAGAATGCGATCGAGTTTGATCAGGGGATTGAGACATCTCAGCTAGAGTGCAAGGATTACTTGTAAACAAGCTAAGCTGAAGCGCGGGAATAGAGACTTGGCACACGTAAACAAAATCTTGAAATCTTCAACCGCTGTACATGACCTCATCTGCCTCTTGTAACTCGCGATCGGCCCGTCATACGTCCTGCAAGCCTAGTCGGAATCAAGCACGGACGAAAAGACGCCACGAAGAGTTTGTCCAAGTTGAGAATCGCACTGGACTTGGTAGCATCAACTGCCGATCTGGAACGGAGGGCTGCTTGTTTGGCCGCCGGGCCCGTGCCGGGATTTCAGGTGAGCGGCCGAGACCACGTCAGGCCGACTCGGTCAGTGTCATGGATGGCCACTTCCGGGTATTCATGTACTTGTAGTAATTACATGTACGTACCCAAGTACGGAGTAACATAGGCACACCTCCGCCTCTTCCTACTCCATAGGGGCATCTTCTAATAATACTTTGGCCTCATCCTTCAGCCCTGCAACATGCTCAAGCCCCACGCTAGCGTGCGCAGGCCTGTTGGTCGGTTCGGCGCCGCTTTCGAATCACATGTTGGACGCTCAGTGACATTCGTCGCGGCGAAGTCCGGCGTCGCATTCATACTACTATGGTTGTATGGGTAATCCCTGTAA
>JADHZA010000265.1:0-30831 GCA_018831705.1 Torrubiellomyces zombiae
ATGATAGAGAACTTTGGTCCCGGTGATGTCGACACACGGGGCATCATCCAGAGAACACATGTCTTGGCGAGAGCGGTGGCCAACATGTGGACCTCCAGGGGTGGCCTGCTTCTTCGCCCGGTGATGACGAACATTGTCTGGCTCGACTTGAAGAGCGCTGGTCTCGACAAGTCCAGGCTGGACACGGCTGCTCAGCAGCGTGACATACGCATCAGGGCACCACGCATCGTCCTGCATCACCAGATATCGACCGATGCCATGCGACGACTGGAGGCGGTGTTCGAGGAGGTGTTGGAGAAAAAAGCAAGTCAAAGTTCGTTACGGTCAAGAGCGGAGCGAGCGCGTCTAGAACGCCTCTAGTCAACCCACAGAGATACCAGGAGTTGGGCCATCGCTGTTGGGCTCGACTCCATGGATCAAGGGGGGAATCGAGGGAGAGAAAGGAGTAAAGGATATATGCAAGTACGAGTAGGAAGGCAGACCCTGAGCGTATGTGGTATTTTGACAAGCGTGGCATGATCGCGATTGGCGAATGAGAGGTCTTAAAAAGTAGGTGAAGTCATCACTACTTTCGTCTCTATCGGGGACTAGCACCAAGCGAAGTCTCGGTGACCTAGACCTCTACAAATCGCTACCTAGCAGGGATGTCAACCTTGCCAATTACGCCAGTTTATGCTATGTTTCTAGATCTTTGATTCGCTCATCTCTAAGACGTATGTACCGGCGACGTACCTGTATTTCCGCCAGCGTGCGAGCATTACGTGAGGGGCTGCGGCCGCGGCAGCGAAGGGATCACCCATAAGCATCGATTTCGAGTGCGCTGTTTCTATTTTTAGTCGCTGATTCACCAATCGGGCCAGGAAGCTTAGACCATCGCGCCACGAGACATGATCCGTGCTTAACAACATGTTGCCTAAATCGGCAAGACCTCGAAAATGAGCCTATCTCTGTTTGTTCGTCCCTTGGTCGCGTCGGGCGTCGACATGGAGCAAACACAGGGTGCCTGCCGCTTTATGCTCATCTATGGATTGTGTGCGTTTTAGAGGATCGTGAGGGCGAGCATGCCTCCCTCAGCGAGATTTCAGGAATAATGGCCCTGTGGAAGTCTTGACTGGTCTGCAATTGACGGGAGCCAACCACAGTCTCTGCACCGAGTGGCTACGGTTAGTTCATTCCACAACACAACAGAACCCCTCGGGTGTCGAATGAAAAATGTATGGTAACTTGACAGGGTAGTTGAAAATAAAATTACTGTTTTCAGCCGTTCATGGACCGTCTTGCTTTGCAAAGGTGCCAAAAGACGGCACAACCTTACTTGAGATGCATTGATTTTCGTACTCAATGCTGATCTTGTCGAAAGACTGCATCCACTAGTGTGATATTGTCATATCCATCAACCCGGTTGAGGAAGTTGATTGGTGTTGACTGAAATGATGATGGGTATAGGGTAGGGCATGTATTTGGGCTCCAACCTCGCTAGCACTTAGTCGGGCGTATCGACAAATGCTCAACTTCGTCATGTTGCACGGAAGAAAGGACAGGGAAGAATTTTCTCCCCCCAAAAAAAGTGGTTTACTGGGTGCGTCGGATCCGATTCAACAGACTGTGAGATTGAAGTCATATTGTCTATCGCTTGTAAGCACTAGTTAGCCTAGCATCATGCGTTCATGATAGCTTTAGTAAGGTGTCGCTGATCAGGTAACTGACCCCACCCAAAGGCGTCATATCAAGAAGTCCGTGTCAGCAGGCGTCTTGTCGGTATTATCAGCACCTGCTAGGTACTACTGTGCTATTCATGGCGAGGCAGCATTCCACTTCACTATACATGTACCATAGGGACTGCTGATTGGATCCTCTTCCGCCCGCGTGCAGCTCGCGTTACGCGGCGTCCATGCAGCCGGTAAGAAACGGGATGGATCTCCATGAGGCTTTGACCATTCCTCGCCGGTCGTTCACGTTTGTCTGCGACAAGGAACTTTTGGGGGCCGATCCAGAAACATGTATCAAAATGAGGAAACTGCAGCCTTGATTCAAGCGGAAAACCTAAAGCGGCAGATTCGAATCGAACACCTCAACGCCAATGCACGATCGATCTCCCATATCAACTTTAAATAATATGACAAGTAATACAAGATTCTATGGGAGTGATAGCACGGCCGAATCGAGGTGCAAAGCGCTAATAATATTCGGATATTGGCTTTTATCCTCCGGGGCCCTGCCGGGCCCCCTGCAGCGGGCTAGCGCATATTATGTATGTACGGCGAGCTCCTAATGCCCTCACAACCTCATGCGCAAGTAACTACGCCATGCTTACGGCAACAGCCTCAAAAATCAAGGCGAGAACTCGCGATACGTGCAGCCACGGTATCTTACAGCCTCAATCAACCAATAGCCGCGCCGGGATTTCAGGTTCAACCAATCAACGTTCGACTTGAGCGGCAATGTGGCGATTAAAGAGTGCACGTCATGGACAATTTAAGTGGCCCATTGCCCTATATACATACAAGATCCAATGGGCATGGCAGCATGACCCTAGGCAGACGTAAAGCTATAGGAGGATTAGGCGGTCAGAATACTGCCACGGATCATTGATTTTACCCTCCGGGGGCCCTCCGGGGGCCCTGCCGGGGGCCGCCTACAGCGGGCTAGCGCCTACGGCGAGCTCCTACCCCCTCTCACACAACCTACAGAAAGAGGCATCAACACCAAGGCAACAGCTCGCAATATACGTAGCTACGTATCTTCCAGCTTCAATTAGCCAATTAGCATTCGAGAATTCGGGTTCGACCAATTAACGTTCGACTTAAACAGAGCTGTGGCGAGTAAATGTGGTGGCGCAGCCACAGAACCTCCCATTAAAGAAGCAAAGCTAGAAGCTGCATTCCACCCACTTTCAGTGTATTCCACACACCTCCTATAGCTTTACTTAATAAACTGTCCAGGCGTGTGTGGCAGCGTACCTACATAGTCGCAGAACCTCCCATTCGAGACTCTAGCAGAAGCGACAATAGAAGCTACGCTCCACCAACGAAGACTCTCCGTGAGCTTGACTTGATGATTCTTAAGCTCACACACTCAGTACTGCCCCCGGAGGCCGCTGGGGCGCATACATACGGATTGTCCATATGCACGGAGTATGTACGCACGGATGCATGAGAATATCGTGGCACGGACCCGCCATCATGCAGCCTCCTGCCCGGCCGGCCTCAATCACACTGCAGCCTCGAGGCCGGGATCGCATGCAGGCCAGATCGAGCTCAAACCTCATCTACTACTAATCTACCCCTCCTGAGATACCCCTCCTCCGATGACCCCTCCTTGGCCCTCGCCTTACGACTCCCTTCCGATCCTCTCGCTACTCCACGATCTTGATCTTTGCATGTAAAGGCCATCTCGAAATTCTCCAGTGTCTCTGTCTCTCCTTCTCCTGCTACCAATTGATGTCAAATACCCCTATCTAGCGTCTGTGTTCTTTTGACAAAATGGTTGTCAGCACGTAAGTGAAGTGGAAACCGCCCTGGCCGTCAGCTGATTCCTAAACGCATCATACCTTAGTTTCCTCGAACTCGAGTGGGAAGGCCCTGTTATGAAAGATGGCAAACCCACCGCGGCAATAAAGAGTATGTGTCTCCTGCTGCCCGTTCCTCGTTTCCCATTCTCTTCTGCGGCAACGACCCCTGCTACCGCTTCCGCTGACGGATGCCTTCTCTGTAGCGCAGACTGGCCGAATCAACTTGACCGTGTACGATGACGTTACCCCCATGACAGCCGAGAACTTCCGTGCTCTCTGCACCGGCGAGAAGGGCTTCGGTTACAAGGGCTCCTACCTACATCGCATCATCCCGGGCTTTCTACTACAAGGCGGAGATTTCACTCGTGGCAATGTGCGAAAACACCCACCGGATAATATCTCGTCAGATACTTCTCGTCAATAAGCTAAAACTTTTTTCTCGCGTTTAGGGTACAGGCGGGAAATCAATATACGGGACCAAGTTCAAGGACGAGAACTTTACTCTGAAGCACCACAAGCCTGGCATGCTGACCATGGCCAACGCTGGACCCCACACGTAAAGCTCCCCTCCCCCTAATGCAGTCTGCCCGCAAGGCAAAGAGAAAAAGCGAGAAACAGCCATTCTAATAGATCACGATCAGAAACGGATCCCAATTTGTCATCACCACGGCTGAAACTGCCTGGCTCGACGGCCGGCACGTCGTGTTCGGCGAGGTTGCCGATGAGGATTCAATGGCTGTTGTCATGGCGATAGAGGCGACCGGCTCCGAGAGTGGTACTATTCAGCACACCAAGAGACCCCAGATTGTCGCGTGCGGTCAGTCATGAGGGAAATCGTTTCGGCGCAGTTCAGCGTGACGATATGATGTTCACGCAGCCTTGGAGAGAAAACTTGAAGACAGTTCATAAGACTACTGTGAAGGACTTATTTCATGATGTCTCTGACTGGAGACGGGAAGACAGTAGTCCGTATATACACCGCAGCAGCATATCGAGCAAGTTCAATCCAAGTGTATTAGTGTATTGGCCGGATATGGAAGATGGAATGCTGAAAATGGGGATGCAGTGTTCGCGTCACCTCTACTTTCCATCGCAGGCTCTCAAGCCTACGCTGTTCCAATCCAAGACACTTGTGTTCAAATGAGAAATGGAACCAGAGATTAGCAGATTTAATGCTCTGTCCTTTGATCGTGTGAATCAAATTGGTCTATTATGAGGGAAGTAGGGACCATCATAGTCGTACACCTGGTGCAGGTTATATGGGAAGGGCCAGGAGCTAAGGTGTTATGCCAACACCTAAACTAGTACCGCCGAAATGATACTGTATCCGACCAAGATGTTCCAAGTCAAATTCTTGATTGCCACCAGCAAACGTTCTATCTGTAACGCGCGCACCTCTTTTTCTCTATTGATCCAGAGCCTGACTTTGACACTAGACTTCGGTGTTAGTATGAAAAGACGCAAGAATGGCTTAGCCGCGAGTGAGAGGCAGAGGTGGAGGAGACTTACCATGCTCCAATACGCGCCCTTCAGCCTGAGAAGCTCAGAATGGCTGCCCTGTTCGAGCACCTTTCCTTCTCCCAGCACGTAGATGACATCAGCGTTCTGAATGGTCGCCAGCCGGTGTGCTACGGCGATCGTCGTCCGACCCTGCGCGACCCGGCTCAAGCTAGCCTGCACCTGTTTCTCGCTCTCCGAGTCTAGCGAGCTCGTCGCCTCGTCGAGCAGCAGTACGCGCGGGTTCCTGATTAGGGCGCGTGCGATCGACATCCTCTGCTTCTGCCCGCCGCTGAGGCTAACGCCCTTGTTGCCGACCTCGGTTCGGAATCCGTCCGGGAGAGAGCTGATGAAGTCGTAGATGTCAGCGTCGCGACAGCACTGCTCAAGCTGCTCGTCGGTAGTCTGGTCGGGATCGACGCCGAGGAGGATATTGTCGCGCATGGTTCCGGAGAACAGGGCAGGCTCCTGGGATACCAAGGACAGCAACCGGCGGTGTTCCGGGATGCTCGTCTCACTTATGTCCTGGCCGTTGAAAAGGATACGGCCCTGGGTGACGTCGTAAAATCGCTCAAGAAGCGACACGACAGACGTCTTGCCGGAGCCAGACGCTCCCACGATGGCGGCGAACTGCCCCTCTTCAATGGTGAGGTTGATTCCTTGAAATATGGGAACGTCGCGGGTGGGGTACTTGAAGTGAACATCCTGGAACTGAATTTTGATGCCGTTCTGGGTCTTGGGAGCAGCGGGCTTGGACCCGAGTGCCATGTCTTGGTGTCGAGTATTCCGGAGGTTGAGGATCCTGTTGGCAGCGGCTGTAGCCTGGGCAGCGTTGGGCCCAAAGCCGAGCCACTGGCCGGCCGACTCTCCACCCTGAATGACAGCCATGTAGGTGATGAAGAAAGCGATGATGCCGTACTCTCCTGAGGAAACGAGCCGACCGCCGTACCAAAGGATGAGGGCCTGGCAAGCGAGTCCGACACTGTCGGAGAAGGCAAAGATGAATGTAGGCCAGGGCGATTTCCGGTACGCCGAGGTCAATTGGCCTTGGAGCAGCTTCTGATATCGTTCGCAGATGGCGTCCTCAAGGACGAGGGCCGTAACCGTGCGGAACGCGCCGACCGCCTCGGCTCCAAACTTTGAGCTCTCCGAGAACACGGCCTCGTTCATGGCGGCGAACTGCAGCTCGTAGCGAAGCTTGTAAAAGGTAGCCAAGCAGGTGAGCGGGAGGATGATGCAAAGAGCAACGAGCGCCAACTTCCAGCCGTAGATAAAGGATATGATGACCGCGCCGAGAAGCGAGAATATACCCACCAATACCATGCACGTGTTGATCCCCAGAAGCTCCTTGAGGGACGTCGGGTCGCTGGAAAGGCGTGCCGTGAGCTGACCGGTGGAGTTGCCGTCCTGGTCAAAGTACGATGTCTTCTGCATGAGCATGGAGTCAAAGTACTCGCGCCGATAAACCGAGGCAATGAAGTGCTCGACGTTGGTGGCCACCATGATGACGACGAAGTAGCAGATGCCCACACCGATCGCAAGGCCGACCCATACAGACGCCCAGAACGACGAATCGTCTCTCAATTTCTGACCGGTCTCCCCGAATATGGATATGACATTGCCGAAGAAGTATGCTTGGAGAGGGATGGCGGTTGCCGCACCCATGGAGAAGATGATGGCGATTACGTATAGCGGGAAGCGGCTCCTCTGCTCGTACAGGAGCTTCCCGAACCCATTGAGGATGTTTTTGTCCTTCCACTGCGCATCGCGGTTGGTATCGGAAGGAAGGTCCACCACCGAGGACGAGGCGGTCTTCGCACGCTGTTTCTCGATGCTAACCTTCTCCTCCTTCGTCCCAGACAGCCCCTCGGCTCCGTCGTCATCTCCGAGGGAGAGTTTCTGAGCGTGAACCAAGCGATAGTAGGCTCCTTCGGGATCCGCGAGGAGCGACTCATGAGTTCCCGCCTCGGCGACCTTGCCGTGGCGGAGCACGACGATGCGATCGGCGTTCTTAATGGTGGAAAGACGGTGGGCAATGGTGATGGTAGTACGACCTCTGGAAACCCTCTCGAGAGCCGCCTGGACGATCCGCTCGCTGCGGATATCGATCGCAGACGTAGCTTCGTCGAGGATGAGGATCTTGGGGTTGGCGATGATGCTGCGGGCGATGGCGATCCGTTGGCGCTGGCCTCCGCTGAGCTTGATGCCCGCGTCTCCCACTTGGGTGTCGTACCTCTCGGGGAGGCGATCGATGAACTCGTCGGCAAAGCTCTCCTGGCAGGCTTCCCGGACTAGCTGACGCTTCTTTTCTTCCGATTCATCTGCCCATTGGGTTCCCGTCAACCCAGCGGCGACGTTGCTGTATATGGTTTCGTTGAAGAGAAATGGCTCTTGCTGGACGAGCCCGATCTGCGATCGCCACCACTTCATGTCCAGATCCGTCATGTTTTTCCCGTCGATAGTGATGGAGCCTGAGAGCTCAACAGGGGGGCCGAGATCGTCCATCTCAATGGAGGGCCCAGTACCTGCTGCTAACGGCGCTTCTGCATCGTTTTCTTCGCCTTCCTGCGTTTTCTTCGCGGGTGGTTTCTTCTCCACAGTTTTGGCGATGATGTGTTGCCTCCGCAGGGTGTACCAGCCTTCGATAAGACCGACGATTGTGCTCTTGCCAGAGCCACTGGGGCCAACAATGGCCGTGTTTTGATTGGCCACGATACGGAGATTAAGCCCATCCAGGACCTTCTTGCTCGGGCGGCTAGGGTAGGCGAACTGAACGTCGTTGAAGACAATGTCGGTGCCAGGGTTCACGGAAGGATATCTGAGCGTGCCAGCCACCGGCCTGGGGGCGTCGATGACGGTGAAGAACTCGGATGCCGCAACAATGGCCTTGGAGATGACAACGAGTGGTGTGGACACTTGGGATATGGAGGATCTGTAGGTCGTAACACCAGTCAGCAAGGTCCGTTATGAGACGAGACTAAAAGGGAGAGAAGATCCATGGGAGAAGCGGAGGAACAAGCCACGCACACCATGAGCATGACGCTCATCAAGACAATAACAACGGTGCCGACGGTGTCGATACGACCATTCGAATATTGCTTGCTGCCAAACCAAAAGGCCAGCGCAAAAGCGATCTGGAAACTGAAAAACACCAAGCCTGTCTGGATAGCGACGAATGGGCTCGTCCACACACCGGCCTGGCGAGCCTGCTCGACCAATTCGGCATACTTCACAGCGATGCGACTCTCGGCGCCGCAGGAGGTGATCATGCGCACGGAGCCCAGGGCCTCGGCCGCGACGGCGCCGGCCTTGGTCTCGGCTGCGGTGAGCCTCGCGTGGCCCTTGAGGATGATGGGCAAGAGGATGCCGAGGACGACAAGGATGAAGATCAGGACGGAGCTGGTGACGAGAGTGACAGACCAGCTGTAGACGAAGGCGATGATGATGGCCGAGATGATGGTGGCTGTGTATTCGAGGAACGTGCCCAGCTTTTCGGAGACGCCGATCTGGAGGATGTTGGAGGTTGCCGTGATGGTAGTGGCCGCCGCGCCCGGGGGCATGGAGTCGAGCACATGGATGGTCTGACCGAGGAGGCACTGCATGTAGTGAAGGCGGATGGCCGCAGATATGCGGATGCCGATGATACGGAAGCAGAACTGGCATCCGGGTTAGTTTCGGTGTTATGGAGGTCCCTAGCACTATTCACGGTCATGTATGAGTTTAGGGGATGTTCCTGACAATTACGTACCTTGTTGATGTAGTTGAGCCCGAGGCGGGCGATGAACAAGCCGGTGATGTACAACGAGCCCTTGTTCATGGTGTCATCAAAGGCAACCTGCGTCTTGCCACCCGGAGCATCAAAGCTGCTGAAGTTCTGGACCAACCTGCCAAAGACGGCGACCATCAGAGGCATGGTGACACCGGCGGCGATGCTGGACAGTGCGGCGGCCACCAGGAAGATGATGTCCTGTCGCTTGGCGTAGGTGAAGACACGAATATAGTCCTTCAGTCCCGCCTCCCTCTCGCGGGGCGGATCCTCAATCGTAGGAGAAGCGACATCACCACTGAGGCGAGCATAATTGAGCTCGCTAGCCGGCACTGAATCCTGCAAGTTGTCTTCCGAGCCGCCTTGCGATGGGTGAGCGAGGGGAGGGCCGCCGCGGCCAGCCTTGGTCCTGTTGAATATCCCCATGCTGACTGATGCCGCTGACGCTGCTGCTTGTGATTCAGATGTGTTGTGACGAGAGGCAGCGTCGGAACCGTTTCAAGGCAAGGCGACGATGAGCAGCTTCCACCGTCTTTCGTGGGCGCACCTGGTCTTTCGACCCTGGCGACGAAAAGAAGATGGGAACTGAGCTCAGATCTATTGTTGCAACGCCATTCTCGAATCACAGCGTTTGGGGTTGGAGTTGGAGTTGGGTGGACCACGAAGGTTTCTGCTGTTTGGATGAAACGCGAAAAATATATGAGGGCGGTGTTGTAAAGGCCATAGATCGAGGAAATTACGTCTCCCCAAAATTTACCGGAGGGAGGAATCCGGAAAGTTGAAGGCGAATTGCTTGACGCATGCAGAAGCAGGCAATGAACAGTGCGCGCGTGTGTATGTTGGTTGTTGATTGTAAGCAAGAGGCAGATGAGATCAGCGTGTTGAGGGAAGCAAGGGGGAAAAAGAAGCACGGTCATGGATCGCGGAGTATGAGGGTCGGTGATTTTGTCATCGGGGGGTTATAGTGGCGACGACCATGACATTCAGGGCTCCTAGGCCCAACGGTTCTAGCGGGTTACTATTGGTTTAGCGCCTCCAACACGGCCACTTGCGCGCTGTTGCTGGTTCTGGGCTGTGCGGTGCAACCGCCTGTACGCTGCGCACCTGCGTGCTATGGCCTCTGCAGGCTGTGTGCCTGTTGTAGCTGCAGGTGCCACCAGCTGCCCAATGCCCTTGCTGATAAACGACCGCGCCGCGCAACGCTGTTCGTCGGCAAATTCGACGCCTTTTCCACCTGCTGCGGCAGCCCGTGCCAGCTCCGGGGCTGCTTCTGCCAGGCACCAGCGAGCATTGACCACAGCTGCCTACGACTGCCTACAGCAGTCCACTAATCGGCAGCCAAAGCATCTGCCTAGGACGTAGCCACAACGGGCACGGGCTTTTCTGACGGCGTGCTTCTGTGAGGGTCACAAGCCTTTCGGCTAACATAGCTACCGCCTATGCTTGTCTTGGTCGTTATGCCTACCTTACCATTGACTACTGTATTCACCTTTGGATGCATTTGGCTGCTTTGCCTTTAGCTTTCATATCTTCGCTACTGTGCCTTGCCTCTGGATGCCCTGGACGTGGACGCCTTGGCTGCCGTGTACCGACATACAGCTCCTGCCTACCTAGACCTGCCTACCTAGCAGAGCCTTCGGCTAACAGCACACCAAAAGAGCACCAGAAAAGCCAAGTACGCGTCAAGACCGAGCGACGGTCTGCAGGCTTGCACGCATCTGCGAGTCTTCGGAGTACCGTACCTTGTGTTTCGAAGTCTGGCACGCATCATGCTAGCAATTTCCCCTTGAGACTCAGGGAGTATTAAATGACACGGCAGGAGGCAGGGGCTCTCCCGGCACGGAAGCTTATCTGTAAACCATCGACGGGGCCGACGGTCCGTGCGGGCCGGGCCAGATTGCTCTTTCTAAGAGGTATTACGAGTTCGGAGCAGTAAATACAGGGTAGGCAAAGAAGCGCAAGTAGTCAACGGTAGCCGGGATACATTTGTATTACTCGTTCCATATGAGACATCCAATTTCGTACTCTGTCATGCTTGAATCAAGTCTTTAGCCTTTCTAACCCCAGAATCATGGCTCGTGAATTGTGCGCAAGCTCTCAGGCTATTGATGCCGCGTATACTCCGTACTACGTGAAAGAAACACACCGTACTCCAGGGAATCAAAGGAGTGTCGACAGGCGGTCCATGCCGGTGGGGAAAAGTTGCGCTAGTGAACACACACGTAACACATGTAATATACATCGTTCGTGAACTTGCTCGACTTGGAAAATTCAAGATGTAGAAGAAACGGCCAGTTCTCCGAGGTATATTTTACTCTGGACATGTCATGATCATAATCTTACCGCTGCAGAGTTAATTGAGCCCCCCCCCCAACGACCGTCAACGACGACGACGACCATTAACACCAAGACCATCATCAAAACCATCACCACACAATGGACGAAAACCCTTTGCGTCTACAATTCCGCCCAAGAGCGGCAAGATTTCCAAGTGCCGCTCCCCTCATACTCATCCACGACGCCGGTGGGACGGTGTATAGTTATCTGCGCCTTGGGGACCTGAAACGAGATGTCTGGGCCATCTCAGACCCGTACTTCGAGGCAGCGAAGCCATGGGACGGGGGTTTCGACGAGATGGCCGAGCACTACCAGCAACTGATAGAGAGCGCCGGGATCAGAGGCCCGATCTTGTTGGGAGGTACGTAGATGAAAAAAGGGGGAGGAGGAAAAGGCCCTCGTTTGCAACAACACTAATCGCTCATGCAAACTTTCAAGGATGGTCACTCGGCGGCTATGTGTCTCTCGCCATTGCCAAACGGATGATACACATGAAGCCCTGCAGGTTCTATGTCACGGGGATCCTCATGGTCGATTCTCCAATTCAGATTCCCACATCTACGCTGCCGCCTTGCGGGCCGGACCCGGACTTTAGCGATCTCCCAGACCAGGTGCGCAAGTCGTTCGACAAGTTCGACGCCATGCTGAGTGTGTGCGACCTGCCCACGTGGGACTCCCCAGCCTGCCAGGGCAAGCCGGTGCGTCTCGCTGCTGGCGGAAAGACGTTCACCGTGGAGACGGATCAGGTTCTACACTTGCCTTTGAACGGTGGCTGGACGACAGCCTCTTTGACCAAGACTCCTCAGAATGGTCGCGCGGAGGTGACGGAACAGTTCACTGGGCCGCCGCCTGCAGTGCTGGTGAGGTGTTCGAGACGCACACCCACCAATGCACCTTCGCAGGGACCGTCCCAGGTGGACAGATATCGGGATGATCTCCTGTTGGGGTGGGAGGGGAGACATCAGAGCTTCATCAAGGCTGTCATCGAGGTGGACAAGCACCACTTTAATGTCTTCGATCCTCCCAATGTAAGTTGACCGGATTGTTGCCGCCTCCATCTCCACCATCAGTATTCATACTATTGCCTGCTTTCGTCTTGTCCTTGGCCCCATTTTCTACTCTTGCGTGTTTCTCCATGCCCCAAGCTTGCCCTCGAAAATGTCAGCAGGACTCTCCCAGGACTGCCAACCTTGGCACGCCTCCTTCAGTGACCAAGTACCAAGTCATGCAACTGCTTTCACAACACGTTGCTAACCCTCTTCTTTCCTTGCAGGCAGACACCATGACGCAGCACATTAATGAGGGTCTCAACATGCTCGATAGCCTCCAGACAGCTTGAAGAACTCCCACGAACAAGGATGATCGCGCTTTCATTGGTCTGGTCGGCGGTCAAGCTATCAATCGTCCATTTGCTGGTGTGTGAGGAAGAAGCGGCGGTCAGCATCGAGCTCGACCTATGTGGTTATCAACCTGCTCGACATCGACGTGATCGGCACGAGCATTGGCCGCAAGAAAACACATGGCACAACTTCAGATGGTTCATGTTGAGTGGCGTTGGTCAATGGGAACCACCCTGGCACTTGGTGAAGGTCTGTATCTAAATGAATAGATCTAGATCTTGGATCTTTGGGCCACCTTTTTCGCATAGGGATGTTGTCCGCTCCAAACGAGGTGGTCAATCTCACCAGTGACCAGGTAATTGGGACTTGCATCCGCGATGAGATCGCATATGCCAATGAGTTGCATGCAGGTCTTGATTTCGTCTTTGAGTACTGTAGAGTGAATCAGCAAGCCGTCCAATAACGATGAGAGTAAACTCAAAGAAAGCGGTGGGAAACTTACTGTCGACCACACGCTCAGTCCCCTCCTGGCCATACATGACGCTGTACATGAATGGTCGTCCGAATCCTACGGCGGACGCGCCGAGGCATATCGCTTTGACAACGTCCGAGCCTCTTCGGAATCCCCCGTCGATAAGGATCTCCATGGCCCCGAAGACCTGCGGGCAGTTTCTGTGAAGCTCCAGCAGAGTCAAAATGGCCGGCAGAGCGTTATCAGCTGCCCTCCCTCCGTGGTTGCTGAGAACGATCCCCTCGAACCCCAGGTCCTTGGCTTTGACGGCATCCTCGTACCGTTGGATGCCTTTCAGCACCAAGGGCAGATCGGTGATGCTGCGAAGCCAGGCAAGGTCGCTCCAGCTTATGCTGGAGTCGACTTGTTGGGCTGACTGCCGGGCAAAACCACCACGCGGCGGTCCCTTGCGGGAGGCGGCGGTGGCGGCGGGTGACGAACTTTTATACGGATTGACTGAGGACAATTTCCCTTTGGTGCGCTCGTCTGCTTCGCGCTTCGACACGACGGGAGAGTCCACTGTCACGAATATAGCCTTGATTTTCCCGGATGCGGTCACCTTGCGGACGATATCCTCGGACTGCTGCCTGTCGTTGCTCACGTAGAGCTGGAAGAAGGCCCTCTCCGGCGTGGCGTCCAGGATGTTCTCGAGAGGATGGGACGCCATGTTTGGAACCGTCGCGATAATCCCACTGGTCGCCGCGCCCCTGGCCTGCGCCAACTCGCCGTCCGGTCCAGCGACGCTGACGGCAGCCGTGGGAGAGATGTAGATGGGGGCGTCGAGCTTGCAGCCGAACAAGGTCGTCGACATGTTGACATAGCGGACGCCCTTCATGACAGCCGGCCGGAACCAGATTTGCTTGAGAACTCGGTTGTTAAAACGGTAGGTGAGATTGTCGTTGGAGGCGCCATCGATGTAAGCCCACGCTTTGGCAGTGAAGGTTCGCTTGGCCACTTCCTCGAGGTCGTAGAGGTTGATGATTTCATCTAGAAGTGGCTTCTGGTCCTTGACCGGGGTTGGCTTGACGGCATCTGAGCCGGCGATCGCGACGTCGAGGAGATCTCCCACCATCTTTCCAGCTCCAAGGGTGCCCTTGACTAGCTCTGGTGCGTGGAACGTGTTGTACTCCTCCGAACCATCTTGCCCGGCGTAGCGGTAAATTACTGCAGTCATTCGCGCCCACGTTAATGAAGTCTGTCATCTGTGCTTGGTGCTGGCCATCTTAACGTACCTTCCGGCCCGCCGGGGTGGCTCGACGGGAAGCCGGAAAAGTCATACACTTTTCCGTTCAGCGCAATCCAGAGATCGCCGTCCTTGTTGTGTTGGCCGAGCTCCTCACGCGAAATCGGCTTTGCCATTTTGCGGCGAGGTGACCGGAATCCATTAAATGCTGTCAACCACCGAGCTATCAGAAGTAATGCTGAGGATCTTTCGTGACGGATACATATCTTGGAATCAAGAAGGAAATAAGACGCAGGAATCAAGCTCACTTGTGGAGTGGGTTTGGAATCTATATACATGTACGGAGTATTACGCTACAAGAACTAATTTTATTAGTCCACGACTCTACTATAAGGAGATACTAGAGAATAACTTCTATCTTCGGTACTCTTTATATTGAATTCCGTAGCGAGTAGAAGTCACTAAACCCGTGGATCAAATATTAGGATCGAAACAAGGATAGCATGTACTACTATCGAGCAATATTAAAGCCCGTGGAGGATAGGGAGGGAGTCGTAATTGAGCCAGTACATACATGTACCAAGATGCATGCATGTGCACCACGCCTCCTGACTCAGATGTCACTTTCTAGTTGTCTTCGACCCCATGTATTGCACATTAGCAGGAAACAAATGGCAAAGCATATATCTGATAGGTCTCACCGGTCGGGGGGAAATCAGAGCAGGTGGGAGTGCAAAATAAAGAGACAAGTATAATTCGCCGCCGTATCTGTACATGATGATCATCAGAGACCGACGATTTGGGAACGGATAGTCCTTTCACGCATCATCGTGTCTAAATTTGGCGATTCCTCACATGGCTCGTCGGTTTTGTTATCCAAGTCTGTCAAGCATTTTCCAAACGTGTATCTACATCTCGTCGCATAAGCAGTATCACATGCACGTGCATCTATCTCCATTAAGCATCATCACACAAAGGCCTCCATCACTCCTCGCTCGCGGCAATCATCGCCGCCCTAATCTCGCCGGCAAGATGCATGAAAGAAGGGCTTTGCAGCACAGTGAACGTGCTTGTCTCCGCGCCAATGTTCTGTCGGATCCAGTTGCGCACCTCCATCGCGATCAAAGAATCCATGCCGAGCATCTTGAGGGGCTTATCGAGTGGGAAACTGCTCCCGTCTTTAATCAGGAAGTTCCCAAGAGTGCCAGCGAGGGCCTTGGCGATGATCTCGGTCTTTTTCTCTTCAGATGGCTCAGCGGCCAGGACAACCTTGAGCGAGCTGCCCTTGGAGGAGCCCTCAGCGCCGACGTCTCCGCTCGAGCTATTCATGTTGTGGTAGATGCTCATGCGCGCGTCTCGCTTCCACGAGACGCGGGTCGAGGCGGCAGACATGGGCGTCGTGGTGTTAAGACCGATACCCACATAGCCCGGCGTGACGTAGCGACTCGTCTTGTCTTCCGTCTTGTGCATGGGCTGTGACTTTCGAAGAGCCAGGTTGATGGCATCGAGCAGGTCTACCTCTTGCAGAATATGCATGCCGATCCTGCCCAGCCTCTTCAAGATCGCGCGGTTCTCCGCCGCGAAGCCGACGTCGCCCATGAGACCGACATCGATGACCGAGGCGACGAGGTTGTGTCCGTGGCGGTACTGGGCAAAGGCGTCTAGGAAAGTGTTGGCAGCCGCGTAGTTGCCCTGACCCCATTGGCCGATCTGAGCGTTTTGCGAAGAGAACAGTATGAAGAAGTCCAAGGAAGTACAGTTTGCAGTGGCGTGATGCAGATTCCAGGTTCCCCGGACCTTTGGCTCCACGGCCGTGGTCCAGTCCGAGTACGTCATCTTGTTGAGTGTGACATCTCTGAGGACCATGGACAGGTTGATGAGGCCGCCGAGTGGCTGGTCAGCCGTAGCAATTGACACCGCGTTTTGCACATCCTCGAGGTTGCTGACGCTGCCGGGGACCAGCAGCACATTGCAGCCCTCGGAGCGGAGGTCGTTGAGGAAGTCTCGGTTGCCATCGTTCTCCCGCGCCGACCTAGAGAGGAAGACCAAGACCCGCGCTCCGTGTTCCACCATCCACGTCGCCACAGCACGTCCCAGCCCTCCCAAACCACCCACGAGGAGATAGCTACGATCAGGGCGGAAGCTGGGTCCGGGCCGCGGAGAGACTTCCAGCTCGGTCAACTCGTCCTCTGGAGGCGCAACTTCACCAAGTTCCCGCGGGTCATCGGGCATCTCGATAACAATCTTGCCGATATGCTTGGCGCTCTGCATGTACCTGTAGGCATCCTGAATCTCGGCAGCTGGGTAGATCGTGCAAGCGACGGGGCCCTGTATGGCCCTCGATCGAATCATGTCGACGCATCGCCGCATCAGATCGGCGGCCCTCTCCGGGCGAGAGATGGATAGGCCGCGTATGTCCAGGCCCACGAAGCTTCGGTTTGCCTCGAACACCTCCATGGCGAGCTTTGACCGGCGCTGGAAGTCGCGTTTCCCGATCTCTACCATCTGACCAAACTCGGCGACGCACTTCCACGACGCGTGCAGGAGGTCGCCCGAGAGCGAGTTGAGAACGACGTCAACGCCGCGTCCGTTGGTCGCGCGCATGACCTCTGGAAGGAACGTCACGTCGCGCGAGTTGAAGATGTGGTTCGCCGGGATATTGTAGGTGTCCTCGAGATACCTCCGCTTCGGCTCGCTTCCTACTGTGCAGTATATCTGCACGCAGCAAGTCAGTCATCCGATGGAGATGGAGAAAAAAGAGGCCGTTTTCATCTGGGGCTGCTTACCTGTGCGCCAATGTTCTGTGCAATCTGAATCGCAGCCAAGCCGACGCCACCGCATGCCGCATGGATGAGCACGGTCTGTTCAAATGGTTACGATGCGGGTCATAACAGACAGACTAAAGGGGCCGACACTTACCTGTCCTTTTTGAAGTCGGGAAACATCGACGAGTGCCGCAAGAGCAGTTGCGTACACGGCGGGCAGAGCGGCACCCTGGACAAAGCTCGTCGAGTCGTCGAGCCTGACGCAGATGTCCTTCGACAACGTCAGCTGCGTGGTGAAGCAGCCATCGTGGATGAACATGACCCTGTCACCAACGGAGAGGTCTTGAACATCTGGCCCGATTGCGCGGATGACACCGCTGCCCTCGTGGCCCATTCCGCTGGGATTCCCTTCGACTACGCCCAGAGCCAGAATAATATCCTGGCGATCGTGTCAGAACAGGTCATGCAAACTAAAACCTGGGTTTGGGGTGGAGGAGCACGAACCCTGAAGTTGAGACCGACGGCCTTCACTTCGACCAACACCTCGCCCTTGGCGGGAGCATTCGGAACGCCGCCGTCGACCCAGTTCATTGTGCGTAGAAGGCCTGGAGTCGACATGTGGAGGTGCTTGACAGCGGCCTCGGCATCATTTGTCTCCTGGCGCGCGGACCCTGAAAATGCACCCGACATCGTCTGCCAGTGGAATCGTGGAATCAGGATCCGGCCGTCGACCAGGGCATATTCGTAGTCATGATCCATAGACTCCGAATCCAGGTCCGGGGTGCCGATCCGGCCCAAGATGTCAATAATCGCCTCGGCGGCCCTGCTCGTGGTCGTCCTCTTATCGAGCTCAACAGTATACATCTGTAGTGAGTACTCATTCCGGGCCGTCCTGGCAAGGCCGAGCATCATGGCAGGCTCGGGGTTCACGCAGTCTATCTGGCATGCTTCGGTCACCCAGATCACCCTCGCCTTGTGGCTCTGGAAGCAGGCAATGACGGTCTTGAAGGTCTCCTCGGACATTTCATGCAGTAAAGGCTTCTCGAGCTCGAGGACGGAAATGATGTCGCAAGAGGGGAGAGGCTGGCCCCAGAAGCATGTCTCGACGTCTATGCCCATGGCACCAAGACGGAAGATCATCTCTACAGCATGGGGCTCATCGGCGCTATGGCATAGAACCGCCACCTTGGAGGGCAAGGTCGATCGTACCCCTCGTGAAGCGATGATTCCCGCGCTGATCTGATACGGCTTTTCACTGTCCAGAACGATGGCTTCGGGCTTCTGGAATCCCGCGGTGACCAACTTCTCAGCCCAGCATTCGGGCGCGATCCATGGCTGCTCCACACGATTGTCCTCATCACCGAGCCACCAGCCGTAGAAGAAGCCCTGAAGAAAGACTGCAGTCAGCTCACGTCATATACTTGCGGAAGAGGCCATCATGGTAAGAAAACAACGATGTCGATCCATTCGTTGGTGGATGCAGCGTCCTTGAGTAAAGACACCGCTGGCACGCCCATATGCATACTACCTGAACTACGCGATGCCACACTCTGTGGAAACAAAGAGGGTGGAGGGGATTCAAAACTCACCATAACGTAGTTTACGAACATTGCATCTAGTCGCCATGAGTACTTCATACGCATATACGCACTGATCACAAGGGGAGCAACCTACCTGGTGTGAGTTCCTCCAGAAACAAGCGTCCACTGGGCTTCAACAGGCTATAGACGTTGCGAAGTGTCTCATCCAGAGTAGGGGTAGCGTGCAGAACCTGGAACACCGTATCATTAGCATTCTCCCTCCACAACGGGTAAGTCATGGAAGTTCCAGGTTGCTGCTTAGACCTACGTTGGAAGCGATGACGAGATCATAGCTGCTGGGTTTGAATCCCTGCTTCTCGGGATCCTTCGATATGTCCAGCACATCGTAATCGATGTTCTCGACGGCAGCAAAGCGCTGCTTCCCCACAGCCATGAAGCCGGCTGATACATCGGTGTACCCGTACTGGCTGTAGAGGCGCTCGCCGTGGGAGGACGTCAAGGCGCGGAGAAGCCTGGCTGTCATGCTTCCAGTTCCTGCGCCAACCTCGAGCACACGCATGTGAGGGTTCGTGTTGGCCACCAGGCGGACGGCATCGGCCATGTCGAAGGACGTGGCGTCGTAAAAGTCGCTCAGAACATTGTCAGGCATGAGAATGTGCAAGGGATGGCCCTCTCCCGTGAATATGGAGGGTGCCTCGATGAAGAGGCGATGGATCGCCCTGGCGAAGACAACATCCTGCGTGTCAGCAAGCTGGGCCATGAGGGAATCAATCCTGTCGACTCTCTCGTCGTGATTCAAATGCTCGAGGCCAGCGTCTGCAGACACGAACAAGTTCTTGCCGGACCTGTATCGATCCGCAACGAGGCGCATCCAGCCCAGGAGCTTGATAAGATACGGCGCAGTGCTGTCATCGGTCTTGATCTGGTCGAGATGGTCAAGATTGCACAGCAGGACGAGCTCCTCCAGCAGAGCCCACTCCCTTTTCCTGGGCACACGCGGGTGCAAGCCGACCTCCAGTCCGACAAAGTCGCTGTGCGGCTTCCACTCGAGATCCGTAGATAGAGGCAGCTCTGACGGCGCCGGGGTCGCGAGGACGACGGACTTCATCCCCTTCAGCCTTACGACGGGCTGCTCGGCCGCGAGGGCAACGAAATCGCCTGTCCAGGATCCCACCTCATCCAGGCGGTTGATCTTGGCGGTGACGCCCAGGGGCGATGCGCTTGGCGACACGACCAGCTCCTCGATAAAGGTCGGAACCGCCAGCCGCCTGTTGCTGCGCCTTAGCCCGCGGCATAGAGCTACCGTGAAGAGCTGGAAGCATTGATCGATCACCGTCGGGTGCACCGAGTACGTAGCGCACCTGGACGACTTATCGGTCACTTGGCGACCTGGAGAGGAGACACCATGGGCTTGAAGCGACGACGGCGAGACCGAGATGTCCGTCATCCCTTCGAATTCCCCGGTGTAGTCGAAGCCAACTCGTCTCAGGATGTCGTAAGAGTCCCTCCTGTCAACCTTACGAGGGAAAGATCCAGCTGCAGGAGTGACAGATTCGAGGTGAAACGACTTATCACATGATGCCATGGCCTCACCTTGGCAGTTCCGGACCCATGCCGTGCCGTCGAACGAGGTAATGGTGAACTCGTACCATTCCGAATCGTCTGAGGTCCCCGACGTGGTCGACTTTAACAGAGTGACCAGCTCGACCGGCTTGTCCGAGCTCAGCACCAGGCCCGACATGATACGGACGTTCCTGACCGTGAATGTCGCATCGCCGGTCAACTGTCGAAGCGCCTCACCCACCATGGAGATGTACCCAGCAGCCGGGAACAAGACCTGACCGTTAACCTGGTGGCCTTCCAACCAGAGAGCGTCCTCGAGAGCCAACACCTTTCTCCAACACGGCTCGCCCTCGGTCTCCAGCACTCTGCTCCCGAGAAGCTCGTGGGGTGGATGTTCCCGAAGCCTCCAGCCGCGTGCAATCCTGGATTCTTCCCAGTGTGTTGTGTCTTGGCTCCAGGCGTAGCGCGGCAGGTTCGTCAAGACGGTTCCGGGTGGGCAGATCGCTGTAGGTTCCATCGATATCGACTGTTGATATAGCTTTCCAGCGAGCTGAAGCAGGCTGCGATCGCACTCGCTGCCTCTGATGCAGGTTCCGAGGTAAATGTCGTCCACACGACCCAGGTCTCGGAGAATCTGGCCAACTGGCCCTTCAAGGGCGGGATGAGGCCCCAACTCGATCAGGACCAGTTTTCCGGGTCGATCTCGGAGGGCGGCGCGGAGTGCCGGGTTGAAGAGAACTGTGTTCTCCATGTTCGCCCGCCAATACGACGCCCCGAGCTGTCCCTCGCCGGTAAGGCGCTCACCGGTGACGGAGGAGTAGAATGGAATATCAGGGTCAGCACTGCGGACTACGGGCTTCAGCTGCTGCTCATACACCGGTCCATATTCATGCATATGATCTGTTTGAGTACATCGGTCAGCGGGCGCACAACCTTTTAGACAGGCACGACATCCGAGCAACGATGACGAGAACGGCAATAGATATGGAGACCGGCAGCATTGCAACTTACGCGAGTGATAGGCCTTCTCTACCCGGAGCAAACGAGCAAAGACCCCCGGTCTCTCAGCTTTGAGCGTCGCTACGATGCTCTCAACCTGCCCCGTATCTCCCGACAGCGTGACGTTGCTCTGACTGTTCTCGCAAGCGATGTTGACTCCCTCGAGCAGGAATGGCTGTATCTCATCCCTGCCCAGTCCAACGGCAGCCATGGAGCCTTTCCTCTGAGATGATGCGTTGCCGATGCCTCGGCGCGTTGCCGCGTATACGGCAGCCTCCGCCGTAATGGCTCCGCAGGCGTAGGCGGCGGCTGTTTCGCCCGACGAGTGGCCCAGTACAAAGTCTGGGACAATGTTCCAGGAGCGGAGGACGTCGACCAGGGCTACCTGCATGGCGACGCATACGAGATGTCCCATCTCGGGACGGTGCACTCGGCTGTCTTCCTTGGTTTTGCGCAGCTCGGCTACGGATCGGTGTCAGTATAGCGTCAAGAGCTTCCTCATGTCCGTCACATTGAGGCCAAGGGACTCGGGCTAGCTTCTCACCTTCAATGCTTACTGGTGGCTCCAGCTTCAACGTCTGCAGATACTTGTCCAGCCTACGAATCCTGTTTCTGAACGCGGCATTAGTATCGATGAGTCTGGCGCCCATCTCCGGCCACTGCGCCCCCTGTCCAGTGAAGATCCAGCCCACCGGCGGAGGTGCTTCATCTACGATGGCCTTCACGGTGGCGGAGGCGTCTTGGACACCGGCTGCGTCGTCGGCGATGGCGTAAGCACGGTAGGGCCTGTGATCACGCCGACTCGACAGGGTATATGCCAGATCCTTAAGCGAGGCGCCTTGGTGTGTTGCTGCAAAGTCTCGGTAGGCACTGATCTGCCGATCGAGAGACTCAGAGCTATAGGCGGAGAAGACCAGGAGATTCGGTTCGCGGTCAGCATGCCTTTCGTTGCCGTTCGTCCCGTTGCCGGCAGTGCCGTTCACATGATTGCCGTTCAGGTAGGCGCTTTGGTCTAGATGTTGATCATGCTCATGCTGCTTCTGAGAACCATTGGGAACGAAATCGCCGTTTGTATGTACGCCGCGGCTAGCGACGCCGTTGGCAGGTTTCTTGATTCCAAACTGCGCCGGGGATTCGATAATTGCCTGTACCGTATCAGCAAGTGAGGCACACTCTCTCGTGAATACAGACAAGACCAACGTGCGCGTTGACGCCTCCAATGCCGAAGGCGTTAATACTTATCCTCTCAGCTCGACCCTGAGGCCAAGCTTCAACCTCGGTCGGGACGCGGAGTTTGTATTTCTCAAATGGAACTTGCGACATATACGTTAATTTCCTGGGCTACGGCATCTTTCATGATTGAAACCGCGGCTTGTTGCACTTACTGTCTGGATTCGGTGTGTTAAAGTTGATATTTGGCAGCACTTGTCGATGCTCCAAGCTCAGGACACCCTTGATCAGGCCGGACAGGCCGGCGGCAGCTTCGGCGTGTCCAAGATTTGGTTTGACCTAGACACGCAGTCGTTAGTGGGACAGGCGGGTAGAAATTGTGCCTGCATCGGTAAAGAGGCGTTCCAGTGGCTTACGGATGTGATGGTGACGCCGTTGTCGCCAAAGCACCGTCCGACAGCTTCCGTCTCGATGGGGTCGCCGACCGGAGTTCCGGTGCCGTGACACTCCACGACGGCAGTTTGTGACAGGTCATCTATTCCAGCGATCTCGTATGTGTGTCGGATGAGATCGGCTTGCACGGCGGAGCTTGGGGTCAGCATGCCGTTGGTTCTGCCGTCGGTGTTGACTCCGGTCCCGCGGATGATGGCGCGGATGGGGTCCTTGTCCCTCAGAGCGTGATCCAGCCTCTTTATCATGACCATGTTGACGGCCTCCCCTCGTGCGTAGCCGTCCGCGCCGGCGTCGAAGCTCCGACATTGGCCGTTGGGTGAGATGACGCCCAGGTCGGTCACGCTGATGTACGTGGCGGGCGAGAAGAGCAAGCTGACGCCACCGACGAGGGCACTGTCGCATTCGCCGCTCTGGATGGCTTTGCAGGCCAGGTCAAGGCATACGAGGGAAGACGAGCAAGCCGTTTTGACCACCATACTGAGAGACTAGCAGTCAGTTTTCCAGTCGTTGCCACTTCTAATAGCTTGTTCCGGTTGAGGCTTCTCCTTACCTCGGGCCTTGAAGGTCAAGCTCATACGAGACCCTATTGGCTATTGCGAAATCGGCAAGGCCAGTGTACCGTAAGTTGCCTCTTTGTTGTGACTCGCGTGCGGAACTGTCGGCATAGTCCTCACCAAACTCGCCGATATAGCACCCAGTTCTACTCCCACGCCACGAGGTCCAGCCTGCGCTCTCTATGCACTCATAGGCTACCTGGAGCAGCTGTCGCTGGGCAGGATCCAAGCGCTCCAGCTCCATCTTAGGGATGGGGAAGACGTTGGTGTCGAACTCCTCGATCTGCACATCATGAAGGAAATATCCCTTTTTGACTGGGATCGTCCCGGGGCCCCGAGCCGGGTCGTAGAATCCGTCTGCGTTGAACCGATTTTTGGGAATATCGCAAAGTCCGCTCTTTCTCGTCGAGAGGAGGTCCCAAAGGTCTTCACCTGAGCGTACGCTTCCCGGTAGGCGCATGGCCATGCCAACAATGGCCATGGGCTTGGCCAACTCGGGCCTTTCCGTGCTGTTTGCCCATGGCGATTCTGTTGTGGGTGAAGCTGGTCTGTACGTATATCTTGGAATACCGGCCTCTGGGGATGCCGTTTCATTGGGGGGTGATGTTTGATGAGGAGCCATTCTTCGGAGTGTATGCACAGCCTGCTGTTTAAAAAGCAAAAAATTAAGCACGATAGTCGAGTTGAAGTTGTGCTTCAACAGGTTCTGTTATGGTTATAGTGACATCTAAGGCTCTCGGATTCTCAAGTTCGATCTTGTTGGAGGCACTCTTTCCTTGGCTCGTAAATGGATGTTTCAACGCACAAGAAGAGTGCGAGTCAACGCTGACTGACGATGTCAGCTGTTGCTCGAGCTTTAGTCAAGGGCGAGGTGAGATCCTGCTCAAGCTCTCCGAGCCCGTCAGCCTGCCTATTAAGCCCTCAGGGTGGAGCCGTTCCCCTGTCTGACCAAAAGAAACAGACCTAGGCGAAGAATCCAGGCTCTTGTAATTGGGAATTTATCTTAAAAAGGCCAACTTTACCTTGTCCTCAAGGGAATACGCAATGCATTCTCATCTTGGTGTTTCGACTCTATGGTGTTCAAAGCTCGACGGAAGAGACTCAAAGCAGCGGCATCTTACCCCAAGGCGGCAGCCACCCGAGTTTCTAGATGCAGTGGTTACGAATCGGGCTGCAGAGCGATCCCCGAGTCGGCGCCGTTCGACCCACATGGAACTTCATGTTCCACGGCAGATGTAGAGATAGCTCGTTACTTTATTCAATAAACCAAATCTAGCCGAGAGCTCGTTGTCAGCTCGTAACTATTATAGATGAACGCCCACCCAGGGTGTATGGGTCTTATGATCCGGAATAACATGCTGGCAAGTCGAGATCCTGAGTGGACGGAGGATGGCCAATGCTCTCAAGGCATTAGGCCTTGAACCTGTGGCGTACATTAGGTCAACGCCTGTAACAAGCAAATTTCAGTGCAAAACGCACTGAAATTTCCTCGTTTTGCATGTCGACGCACTGTACGAATGCTGGTTGTTTAGAACCCAGAGGCGAGACTTAGTTTAGTCGGCCGCTGGCCATATCTGGTCGACGGTCGAACAACCAGTTACGGAAACCAGGCAGTATGGTCGTTGGTCCATTGTCTGAAGAAGGCCGTTACTCGAAATCACGAGATATGGATACGCCTCTATCTTTCACTTGATTGACAACCCCCCCTGCTCCATGCTGAAGGTCGAGTGACGCAGTCATTCGTGGTAAGGCGATCCATTTAACACGAGCCGTCCTGTTTACCTCCGCCCTGCGCGACCTAGTGTGAGTGTTTTCGACGCAATACCCTTTACCAAAACATAAATAAGCAGATGCTTACAAAGTTCGGGAATATAGTCTTTTTCCATGTTGACGCCACTCGTTCTCATCAAATTCGTCGTTGCGGCCTCCGTACCGGTCACCATTGGCGGCCTTGCCTACGTAGTCACCTCACTAGAACCACAGGGAAGCATCTACCACTTCTTGACATCGCCGGGATGGCCGCTTCGTCTGTGCCTGGTGGTGTTCGCCGCCTTGAATTGGAAGAATCTGCCTCTGGCATGGACGGTAAGACACTGCCTCGTGCTGGCGCTATGCACTTCGAGAAGGGAACACAGGAGGAGCCGAGAGAAGTAATGGCACGACGACTGACACTGATTTGTCCATTTCATTTAGGCTCGCGTCTTCTACAGTTTTGCCTGTCATGATTTCTTCAAGCGAGGCGAACTCCCACCGCGTGCACTATTTGGCCATATCGTCACAACTACTCGCAACTCACCGCTCGACACCGACTACAACCTACACAAGAGCAACAGCACCTACTTTCCAGATCTCGATGTCTCACGCACGCGCCTTGTTAGCTACCTCTTGACACCTGGAATTAAGGTCGTGACGGACAATATCAGGACAAAGGTAGTCCGCGATAGGAGCGGCAGGGTCATGGGCGGTGGGTTCAGCCTCGTGCTCGGATCAGTCTTCTGCAGCTACAAACGCGAGGTCGGGATGCTAAAGAGCTATGAGCTGTGGAGTCGCGTGCTGACCTGGGACCGTAAATGGTTATACTTTTTGACGCACTTTGTGGCCAAAGACAAGGGTAAGAGCAAAGCGTCACCGGGGAGCGTTGGCACCGATCGGGACTGGTCACAGCGCATCATCGCGACGGCTGTTTCCAAGTATGTATTCAAGCTTGGGCGCTTCACGATTCATCCGTCCATCATACTCGAGGAGAGCGGTCTTTTGCCTGAGCGCCCCGGTGGTGGGTGGCGCGGCGGTGAGCTCGAGGTTGGTGATGTGAACGAGAAGGTCGAGTCATTGGAGGGAGAGGAGAAGCCAGTAGAGGCCTGGAAGCGGACAGAGCTGATGCGTCGCAAGGGGATGGAGCTCGCTGAGCATTTCGCCGCACTGGATGCTGGACATTCCCTATTTTATGGACGAGAGGATGGAGTACTGGCGAGATTTGTTCTCGGCTAGATGGTTCTCATCCCTGGAATGACAAGTTTGGTACGGAGCTACTGGCTCTTGGCTTAGTGGACGCTGAAAATGAGCTGGCGAAAGATTCCTCTCAGCCAAGTAGCTGAATGCTTTTTTCACGTAACAATCGAGGTCACTCATCAAAAACGGGGTCTAGGTGGAGTAGTTACAAAAAAGCCGGCTGATTGCGCTCAAAGAGGCAATTTGCGGAGTACTCGGCAGATCTGTCAACCTATTAAAAGCAGGGGTGTTAGGGAGCACAAACGATGATGTGTAATATATCAAGTCGCATGGAACTTTGGCCCCCCAGCCCGTCGGTGCCACAGCGACATACACGATCGAACAAAACATTGTTGACCAAGACGAGAGTATCTGGTTTCTCGAAGATAATTTAAACCATCACGTCAATACAATAAGCCTTTCGCAGCTCATAGACCTCGCATGCACAAGCCAAGCCGAGTACACTTTATGCCCCTCACGCGCAAGAAGATACAAATAAGTACAAGTACAAGATTGGCTGCGCTCCACATGCAATTACATCAGCTGCGGCCCCAGCACTGACCATCTCGCCGCGATACATGGTCCGAGCGTATACGGAGTACTTATCTCTGTACTTACTTTAATACCCTACTTGATGACAAGCGCGCCGAACCCTGTTCACTCAGAAGCATTCTGACAAAGTAGGATGAGATTCTCCATGATCGCGGACATTGAATAGGTGGCTTTGCAGTGGCTTGCGCAGCGAAGGCTGCTCGTAGCTGCACCGATAGATGAGGAAAGGTAGCACCGGGATCGGTGTTAACGGCACAGCCAAAGTTGCCAAGTCTTCAGCTTGTAAACAAATCCGATCTGATTGCCTCGGCGTGTTCGGTGGAAAGACAAGAACAAGCCGACGGATGAGGGTGGAGGGAGTCCCTACCTACGCACAAGCCTAGTATTTATATAAAGCTTCATCCATACATAAGCAGTTCGCCATCCCGGGATGACCGGCATACCGCTTATGCGAACGATTATCATGGCCCAGACCCCACGCCCCGGCCGGCATGTGGGACCAAGTGAGAGTGAGGTCCTCAGTTAGATCCTATCGCAAGATGACGCAACATCCCTTTCCCCATCCCCTCAACCAGATCAATCATCATTGATACCCCTGCGTGTTTCAATACGCGCATTCTTCACCTGCCGAAAGCTTCCTTCTCTAGACTCCGATGCACACTTATCATTATCTTTGTGCCCATAATGTTGCAGTATTCAATTGCAAATACTTTGAATGTGCATGGACTCCTTGATTGGGCAAAGCTGCTCAGTGTGACGTTAACTGGAAGCTTTCTATCTTTTGTAAGAGACCCTACGAACAATCTCTATCCCCGGCTATCCTGGAGCTGTATACTTATAATGAATTGAAAGGTTGTCTACACACTGGTGCATCATGCATTCTTCCACCCTCTGGCCAAATACCCGGGCCCAATCCTCGCAAAGTTCACCAACCTGTACAGTGCCTACCACGCCTGGAAAGGTGATATACACACAGACATATTGAGATGTCACGAGAAATATGGTTCGTCGCACCGTTTCCTTGAATGAGTAGGGAACGAGTGACTGAGTCTTCGGCGTGATAGGGGTATGGGTGCGCTATGCACCGAACCGCGTCTTGATCAACAATGTGGACGGTCTTCGAGGTGAGATGTGCAAATGAGTCCAGCTGCCGCTCCAGTGGAAGCTGAAAAGACGATGATATTCACCAACAGATGTCTACGGCCACGGCGCACCTGTAACCAAAGGCCACTCTTACAAGGTCCTGGCGGCGAGGGCGCCCAACTCCTTGACAATGCAAGATAAGCTCCAACACTCTCGTCGCAGACGGGTTCTCAGTCAGGCCTTCTCCGAGAGCAGCTTGCGAAAGTTCGAGCCCGTCATGCAGACCCGGATTGATAGGTTTTTACGGGTTCTATGTGGTGCCGACCTGCAGGCAGGGCAATGGTCAGAGCCTTCAAATATGGCCCATCGATGTAGGTGACGCACGCAGCCCCCTGCCAGCACGATTTGTCTTCTCTGACTTTCGGCGATAGTCACACATTTGGCATTCGACACGATGACTGCCCTCACATTCGATCTCGACTATCGCACGATAGAAGACGTCGAGTACCGCTTCGTGATGGACGCAATCGAGAAGTCGAATGTCCGGCTCGCCGCGCTGTGGCAAATGCCCAATCTGACCTTTGGGGGCCTGGATCGCAAGCTACTGCCAGAGTCGGACAAGGCAGCCAAGAGATTCGTACTGTTTCTCCGATCGCTGATGAAGATCCGGCTAGGGGAGGAGAAAGCGAGCAACAACGACATTTTCTCGTTGCTGCAACAGTGCAAAGACCCGGACACGGAGCAGCATCTGACGCTCAAGGAGCTGAGCACCGAGACGGCAACATTCGTCGTGGCTGGTAATTTGAGAGTCCATCCGAGATCTACTGCAGGCTAGCTGACTCTTGATGGATGGTAGGTGTTGATACCTCATCGACCACGATGGCCTCGATGGCCCACTACCTTTCGTGCACCGAAAAGGCCTACCGTCAAGCCGTGGAAGAAGTCCGCACAGCGTTTGACTCGGTCGAGGAAATCCATCTGGGGAAGAAGCTCAACTCGTGCGTATTCCTACGAGCCTGCATGGATGAAGCGTTACGCTTGTCCCCGCCGGGAGGAGGTCCGCCGTGGCGTGTCATCGACAACGATAAAGGCATGATGATCGACGGGCAGTTCGTGCCGTCTGGATGCGAGGTCGGCTCGGGTATCTACGCAATGCAGCGCAGTCCCGCGAACTGGGAACACCCCCATCGGTTCATGCCCGAGCGGTGGACCGACGAGGTCGAGGGCCGGCGTCCATACTTCCCCTTCAATATCGGTCCTAGAAGCTGCGTCGGGAAGCCGCTAGCTATTGCGCAGATCATGCTGACGTTCGCTCGCCTGCTGTTTGAGTTTGACTTCGAGAGAGCAGAAGAGACAACAAAGAGTAGGGCGAATATCGAGATGTTGGACTCGCAAACGATCCCGTATGTTTTGAGAGACCATGTGACGGGGCAGAAAGATGGACCGATGCTGCGATTCCGCCCGAGATTCTGATGGCAGCCGAGAAACCATGGGCACGGTATGAATACAAGCATAAGAGTAACTGGGAAGAAAAAAATTACCATGGCGCCCTGGCTATCCTTAGCACCGGCAAGACTGACAAACTACCGAGCAACAATGAACTAGACGATGACCAATCTAAAGATTATACAGCACGCCATGTCAGAGTCTGCGAACGTGGACATTTTCGCATGCAACGAACAAAGAATCAATGCAGTGCAGATAGAGCAAAAAGAACACTTCTAGTATTGGCTAGGCTTGAGAGGCCAAACTATGTACATCGTCTCCATGTGCATGTCTCCGTGTGTGTATCTGATCCATCTTCCAGCACTACAGACGGCTGGAAGAGCTGCCATGCTCCGAGACCTTCCAGCACCATCCTTCGGTATCCTCCTGGTTGCCTCGAGCTATGTCTGATAGCGTACGAGCCAGTCCCAGCAGCTGGCTTTCGATCTTCTCCGGGTCCGAAGTACCCGGGAACGAGTACCTTTCGCTCGTGGATAAACGAGAGATGCTCCGGATGGGGACAACAACTGCCACCGTACCAACTGCCACCACCTCTTGGATGGAAGAAAGCGTATGCAATGGGACCTTAGGTGGAAGGCGAGTTCAGTATACTCGCCAAGACTTTTTCTCTGGATTTATGAGGACGACAAGTTACTCACCTCGTCACGCTCGATAGTCCAGCCCTGCAGCTCCGCTATTCTGGTCAACGATGCGCTCGTGACACTCTTGACTGCGTTCTCAGCAAGTGGGACGACAAGAGTCTTCTGGGAGCCATCAGACTTGAAGCCCAAGAAGCCGCTCGTGGAAAACTCGTCAATATTTGTCCTGGTGGCACTGTCAACGTGCAACGTGATCCCGTAGCCCTTCTCTTTGGCGGCCGCAGCATGTTTCCACACTGGCGCGTAGTTCCCGCCGACCTTGAACGGCCCGGTGCCGCGACGCGCCGTCCGGTCAAAATCCTCCAAGACCAGCGCATCGATGGCGGCCGAGCCGTGGTAGGGTAGAAGGGGGTAGACGTAGACTGCTAGGATAGACTCCTCTGGTGGTGCCAACGCCAGCGAAGCTGAAGAGCCAAAGAGCACGGGGCGGATGTACAACGCGCCGTTGGACGATGAGGGCGGGACCAGCTCGGCGTTCGCAGCCACCGCCGCGCGGAGACACTCGATGAACAGGTCCTTGGGAGGCGGTGGGAGGCACACGGCTGCAGCGGACTTGGCTATGCGTGCGGCGTGGACCTCGGGCCGGAAGATGATAATGTCGCCTGACGGCTGTCGGTAGGCCTTCAAGCCCTCGAAGCATTGCTGCCCATAGTTTAAGGCGGGGGATATGCCGCTTACAGAGATGTTCGGGTTCGTTTCGAGGACCGGCGCACTCCAAGTGCCGGTCGAGGCATTGTGGCGAGCCTCGATGTGGCCTTTGACTGGGATCGTAAGGGACAGGTCGACATTTGCCCAATCTGGAGATACCGTGTTAGTGGTTGGCTCGAGGAGTTGAATTGACGCTCAGGAGGGGGGGGGGGGGGGGGGGGGGGGG